>LR999957.1:53285725-53481764 GCA_905220385.1 Xylota sylvarum
GACAAGTGTAATTTTTTTTAAATCCGCCGACTGCCACGCCCACTTTTTCATAACTTCACTAAATTCTATGAAATCGAAAAATTTTGTTAAGGCCAAATATTTAGGCATTTAAATTCCCTACAATTCACCCATACAACACTTTTGGCCACGCCCACTTTACGGGGGAGTTTTCATCAAAAATCTAATTTTGATGAAATTTTACATGTGACATCCTCAAACGTTCGACGTTATCATCGTATTTCAGTGAAAAATGCAATATAGCCACGCCCACTTTATAGGGACTACATAGCAAGGAGGATAGGGTATAATACGATACGGGATAGGGTATACGTACTATCCAGACGGATTGTAGCTTTTCTGTATGCATGGTTTTCTCATCCGATGCTGATAATTGTATTGTTACGGCAAGTCATCTTCTCTTTACTCTTGACCGCTACCATCAACCCCTCTTTCTCTCGTTTGAATACGGCGACTTAAATTCTAATTGTCATTCTCAGTCTTCATACAGCTTTAATTTCAGCAAAGCTATTTTTAACTACAGAGATATTTCTGTGGATATTGCTCTCGCATAGTTCTATTCTTTAATCTTCGATTGCCTTCTGCAAACTGTTTTATACTCGCCTAAAAAAAATTGTTCTTTGTCCCCAGCATGGTACGATATAATAAACAACTGCGCGGGTTTCGTAATAAGAGCTCTGACTCTGACTACTCCCTCTATCAGTACACACTTATGTACACACTTCGCTGAACTAAGTGAGGTTATTTATCAAGATTACCTTGTCCGTATGGAGTCCAATCTAATTACTGACACTAAGCGTCGTTTACTGACCGCATCCCCGAACCTAACCTTGATTCCTTCTCTCACATGTGTAACTGCGCTCAAACATCCTTAGTCTAGGTCAATAACACCTCGCAACTTGTCACAGAAAAGATTAACAAACTTAAGGATGACTACTACCCCAGTTCCGACGGATTGTCCGGTATTGTCTTAAAAAAAAATGGGTGACGCACTTGGCGCAACCTTTTCTCATGTCCATTTCCCAAGAATATTTTCCCCTGCTTTGGAAGAAATCATTTATCATACAAATTCATAAGAAAGGCCCTAAAAACGATATAATATATAACCAACCTGTCGCCAAACTGTCACCCATACCGTATACGACACAATGTTCTTTGATAAAATCTCGCACCCAATTATTACTCTCAAGCTCAAAGCCCTCGGTTTTCAATCCGGTTTTATCAGATGGATCCAATCTTACCTTGAAAATTGTCAGGACGAGGTTACATTTAGATCTTCTCTAAATATAGGGGTCTATAACCCCTTTATGACCACATCAGGCGTCCCTCAAGGCAGTCAGCTGGGTCCCTTAATTTTCGTCCTTACCACCACGATGTTGATCGCATTATCAAAGACTCCTATCTCTCCATCTATGCCGATAACATGAAAATCTTTAAATTCATATCTTCTGTCACCGGCTCTCGCTTTCTCGAAGATGACCTTAAACAAAATTTTTATCTGATGTCAGAAAAATTATCTCGTCATACTGAATGTAACTGTAATGAACCTTTCCCTTCAGTCTCATCGTTGCGCGATTTAGGTGTCATCTGCGATAGGGAGCTTAACTTCCGTTCGCATGTTGACAACATTATAAGTAGAGCCAACTCTGCGCTTGGCTTTGTGAAACGTTGATATAAGAAATTTTCAGACCCCTACGTTATTAAATCGCTCTATATCACCTTCGTCAGACCCATCCTCGAATATGCTAGCCAAGCTTGGTCCCCTCAGTATACTGTCCACGTCCGACGTATTAAAGCTGTCCAACGCAGGTTTATACGTTTGGCCCTCCGCGGTCTTCCTTGGATTGATAGTTTCAATTTGCCTCCCTACTCTGAACGTCTGAAAGCCGCCGCGAAAATGCCCACCTTCTCTTCCTACATCATTTGATAACTGATCACTTTGATTCTCATCGCTTTTTGTATCGGTCCCATTTAATACCAATTCCCGTATCCTTAGGTCTGTTCCGCTTTTCCGTCTAAGTACTCACCGCACCAATTATGGTTATAACGCACCTCTGTCTAGAATGCTTCGTTTGGCTAACAATATGGAAAACTCGTGTCGGAACATCCTTCCTCATCGCTCCAATTCCGCCTAACCACTGTCCCACATCTCCCCTCTTCTAACCCTACCCTCTCTCTGTTTCTTCTCTCGATAGTTTGTAAGTTTATCTTCAGTTTTTAAATTTAGATTGTTTAAGTACGGCTTGTATTAATTTGATTGATTAATTGTGATTAATCAAATCAAATCAAATCTTCGGTACAGTTAATGTTTTTTTTATACCCTATCCTAAGGGTATATTAAGTTTGACACATAGTTTGTAACATAGAGAAATAATCGAGATAGACCCTATAAAGTATATATATTCGTGATCAGCATCAAAAGCGAAATCGATTGAGCGATGACCGTCCGTCCGTCCGTCCGTTCGTATGTCACCGCTTTTTGGGCCTTAAATTTTGAGCTAGGACGATGAAAATTCATATCTGGGCTTCTGAGAAAAAGATACAGTACAAGTGTAAAAATTTTTGAAATCCGCCCACTCCCACGCCCACTTTTTCATAACTTCACTAAATTATATGAAACTGAAAAATTTTGTTAAGACCAAATATTTAGGCATTCAGATTCCCTACAATCCACCCATGCTAAAGTTTTGGCCACGCCCACTTTTTGGGGGCGTTTTCATCACAAAACCGATTTTTGGGCCTTAAATTTTTATTTAGGACGCTGAAATTTCATATCTGGGCTTCCACGAAAAAGATACAGTACAAGTGTAAAATTGTTTTACATCCGCCCACTGCCACGCCTACTTTTTTATAACTTCACTAAATTATATGAAACCGAAAAATTTTGTTAAGACCAAATAGAACAGTTTTGGCCACGCCTACTTTTTGGGAGCGTTTTCATCAAAAAACCGATTTTGATAAAATTTTACATGTAACATCCTCAAACGTTCGAGGTTATAGCCATATTTGAGTACGAAATGCAATTTGGCCACGCCCACTTTATAGAGAGGAGGATAGGATATCAGACGATCCATTCCAAACGGATTGTAGCTTTTCTGTATGTTTATAACTATAATAGTTCAGAAGTTATACTATTAAAAGTGGTTATACATACCTCTAAATCGGAGGTGTCTCACTTTAACGGGCTATAACGGTAAATGGAGTAAAAAGAACCCCCGCCGCCCTGCCATACGATTTTCCGTTCGCCGGAACTTCAGGAATCTTCCCTTAAAGTATTGAACTTCCTAACTGGGACATCCTGTATATGTATACCCTCAGGATAGAGTATACAAATGGGCGGGGCAGTGGACGGATTTTAAAAAATTGTACACTTGTATTGTATCTTTTTCTGATAAGCACAGATATGAAGTTTCATCTTCCTATATATATTTTATTTGGTCTACCTCGGTAATTTCTCAATGTTCCAAACTATGTGCCAAACTTAATATACGTTTGGGATAGGGTATAATTATTAGCAAAGGATGAAGGACCCAACTATAGTACAGAGGGATAAAAGTCCGTTGGTATTGGTAACATAAACAGACTGCACGGAAAAAAAAAGGTCAATCACGTAGCATTTCCGAGTTTGATAGAGAAGAACATGTGAAATTCTTAAAATTTCATTGGCATCCAGCAAAGAATTACTTTTCATACAAGGTATTACCATACGAAGCGAAAACGCACTGGTCTAATAGAAATGTTCTATCAGAGACTGCGCGTGTATTCGATCCACTAGGATGATTAGAACCAGTCGTCCTAACAGCAAAGCTCCTTCTTCAAGATATCTGGATGGAAGAAGACCTAGATGGGAATAACCCACCTCCTGCCTAATTGCACACTAGATGGGAAGACTTTCGAAATGACCTCAACAGTATACAAATGGATGAAAAAATACTTAAACACGCAGGCGTCGCTGAAATTTATGAATTTTTTGATGGATTGGAACGACCATATGGACAGGTGTGTACATGCGACATGCTCATAATAAACCAGGAGAATAATGTAAGAACCAATGGTGATGTAGCCTAATCTCTGAAGATACACTAGAAGATTGTTGATGACTAGTGATCATAGAAGGGGAGAAGGGACTCCTCCCTGAGGACAGTCCTTAACTACAGTCACAGACACTGACACTCCTCCAGAGGAGGAAGTAATAATTCGACTTTCAGGCATGACCCGTATCCATTGGTTGGTCGAATCGGCGATACCTCTGCTACTAATTGCTCTTGATATTGAGTCGTAGCCGGTGTTATCGAATGCGCCCTCAATATCAAGGAAGGCACACAGAGCTATTTTCTTGGAACGTATAGTTCCTTCTATCTTCTTCACAAGATAGTGAAGAGCACCTTCTGTTGATTTTCCTTTTCTGTATGCAAATTTACTTGAGTGCAGGGGTAGACAAATCCAGCCGACCTCTAGTATGAACGTCAATTAGTCTCTCCATTGTTTTAAGAACAAATGCTGTTAGACTTATAGGTCTATAAGATTTAGGCAGCTCACTAGCCCTATTGTCTGGTTTGGGGATAAAGATTACATTTACCTGTCTCCAGGTTGTCGGGATGTAACCCCAATTGTAGCTGGCTCTAAATAAAGCAATCAAATCCGGCAGGATGAGATCAATTACCTTCTGCAAAAGCGCCGGGAATATACCATCACCGCCGGGGGCCTCAAATGGTTTAAAGGACCCTACAGCCCAGTTGACCTTATCCGGACGGAAAATTTTACCGGATAAACTGTTTACTCTACGTGGACGAACCTCGAAAGTGAACCTGAAGTAAGGTTCTAATAGTATCCATACGGTCCGTCGTGTAGGTACCATCAGTCTTTTTTAGTAAACCTACACAATTAGCATGATCTTTCATAAGTGCCTTATGAATTCGTGCCGCTACTGGCATGTCAGCAATGTGTTCGCAGCATTTCCGCCATGTGGCACGTTTAAATCGTCTCCATTCTGAGTTGTATTCTGTAAGAGCGAACCTATATTCGTCCCAACTCTTCGTGTGTTTAGCAGTATTGAAGAGTTTTCTAACTTTCTTCCTAAGTTTAGAAAGCTGGTCAATTCAGCAGGGAACCTTTCGTTTACACAGACTGGATTTATGGACACAGCTGTCGTGATAGAAAGTAAGCAACACACCATTCAATTGGTATGCTGCTTCATCTAGGTCCCCTGTGGACTCGATAGATGCAACAAGCATATCTAATGTAAAGAGGACAAGCCCCCGATACAGATTCCAGTCCGTGGACTTGGGATCATATCTAGAAGAAACATGTGACAATTTTCCGGGAATGTCGGTGGTGGTCAGACATCGAGGCCTCGTCAGACACATGCCAATTTTCAATCAAATTTGAGATAAATGGACTGGCGAGAGTGAGGTCAAGTACGTCTTTGCGAATCGCATTTAAGAAGGTTGGTTTAGCGCCTTTATTCAAATATCTACATGACAACACACAAGATATACTAACAGACACTCACCCCTTTTATTGATGCCACTACTGCCCCAGACCTCATGATGCGCATTTGCATCGCAACCTATGATGTAATGAAGGTTGCTGTCTTGGCAATGTTTAATCAGCGCCTGGACCTCTTTTGGATGTTGTCGTCGTCGCCGGGAAAATATGCCGAGGCACACACAATGTTTTGTGTTCCCCTTCCGGTCGAAACTCTACAAGTAGAGCCACCAGATCTCTTGTCATGAATTCTGTAATAGGAATCCGCTTAACAAGGTTCTTGCATAAGACCGCGGGTTATATCAGGTGCCGTGAAATAACGGTGAGTGAAATAAGGCCGAATTTCAAAATTCGGCTTTGTTTCATATTAGGAAAGCGAAATAAAGCCAAATTTCAATGTTCGATCTTATTTCACTTTGACAAAGTGAACTAAAGCCTAGTCGGCCTTATTATGCTTTGAATTTATACACGCATTTCTAACTATTATTTTCCCAAACTACTCATAGTAAGAGTTTTCGGTCCATTGGACCAATTTGGCTTTATGTGACTTACATATATGCATAAACAGTGCAATATGTATGGGGGGGCATGCTGCCCCCTGCATGGGATCACTGTTGGATTTAGAGTAGGTGCGAGGTTGGCTGTATGCACAGTTTCTTTATGTCCATGTAACTTTGCATATACTAACCTTGCACCTACCCCACATCCAACAGTGACTCCAAGTAGGGGGTTTGTAGGGGGCCGCATGCCCCCCATACATATTGCACTGTTTATGCATATAACTGACATAAAGCCAAATTGGTCTAATGTGGCTTTATCTAAGTGGAAACGGTGCCATGACATTGTGTCAAACGACATTATGCCAAATTTCAAAATTTGGCACAATGAAGCTTTTAAAAGTGACACTAGGCCAAATTTAAAAATTTGGCATAATGACCACCAACAGGCACTTAAAGTTAAAGCAAGTCCAAATAGCAGCAGCATCGGTAATCTAAACCCGTTAATCTATGATGGGCTACTAAAAGTTGTAGGAAGTCCACAAAATTCATATATTGTTCGAGAGATTACGAACCACTGTATTGGGTCCCTTTTCGTCTCTCTTCCACGATCCATCTTACCCGGAGAGTCTCTCTGGATTTCTCCACAGTTCCTTCCTGGCTTTAATTCCTCGTGTCAACGCTAGCATCTGTTTAACAGAAATCTGGTTCATCCTCTGGGTTTCTAACCAGTGGCTCTCCTGGACCTCCGTTCTTCTGCTAGCTAACGCCGGACATGGACACAATATATGTATGTGCTGCCGTCCCGACTTCCTCCAGGCATAGTTCACAGGTGTCGTTCTCCAGAAGACCCATCTTCTTTGTATTGATATTTGTTTGGTTCATGCGTCTAATCACTGATTAATTGTCCAGTGCTATGGTAACGTTTCTACCGTCGACCTGACCCTCTTTCAGGTGATCCAACGCATGCAACAGTGCAATCATCTTTGCTTGATAGACTAAGGTATATTTCCCCAGACTAATATGACAGCCTAGTTCCAGTTCTTCTGAGAAGATACCTGCCCCCGCTCTGTCATCCATCATGGACCCAGCCTTATAAATGATTATATCACCAATCTTCTTTTCCTTTCGGTAACAGGCCTTCTCTTTATTCCATCCATGGGCATATTCAACTCCCTAGTCTCGTTTTTTACGAGATCCAGGATTTTCGTATGACCGTAGATAGTACCCCGCGAGTGCCAGTTGGCATCCCGGTGCAGACAAAGTGCTGTCGAGGACGCCACTTTCTTAATAAATAAGTCAAGCGGCTGAATACCTAGGAGCACTTCCATTGCGCATGTTGGTGTCATCCGTATTGCACCCGCGATCCCTAAACATACCGGACGTTGGACCCTATCTAATTGCTTCTTTACAGTTTTCTAGGTGGCTTTCTGCCACTGACGCATATGTGGTAATCGGTCTAACTATCATCGTGTACAGCCAGCATGCTGACCTCGGCGAGATTCCCCACCGTAGTCCACATACCTGTTTGCACTGATGAAGCACTCTTTTCGCCCTTCTAATCTTCTCTTCCACAGGGAAGTTCCAAGTTAGTCCAGCATCTAGATATACATCCAGATACTTAATCTTCCTGGTCACATATATGTAGCTCCGATCCAAAAAGTGTCAAGAGCAAGTCAACATAGTAAGACCATTCAGGCATAAGGCAATGGATTACGCCGGACTATTTATGATGCTAAATAATGATGCTATTTATTGTGGCGCCGTGGTTAGTGCGTTGGACTACGGAGCGAAGGGTTCCAGGTTCAATCCCCAAACAACACCTAAAATTTCTTTCACGGCCTCACCTCTCGTTAGCGTCTGACAAACATCCGAGAGTAAAACTGTCATGAAAAAGCTTCTCAAAACGAAAAACTGCCGTTCGGATCCGGCATTAAACAGTATTAGGCCCCTTCCATTCGTGTGAAGAATATAACACGCACAGCACGAGTGGTTGTGAGAAGCTAGGCCCTGGGTCCCATGGATCTGTAGCGCCAAAAATTTGTAATTTTTTTTTTTTATTTGTGATGCAAGCAAGATACGCCAGGCTTAACTAACTAAGTGATACTTATGTAGCTGTCTTTGTGTGCCTTGCAACAAAACATTCCATCTAGAAGCAGTATCAGATTTGTCAACAAAAACCATTTTGGCTGCATTCGACCGATTTAGCGCTAGACGAGGTCTTGTTAGCCTTTATCATTTAATCAGCGACAATGCCACCAATTTTGTAGGAGCATGAACGAAGTTGAAGAAGCAATATTTAATGGATAATTCAACCCACTTCTCCACACTTGGCAGGCTTTGGGAAACAAGGAGTCAAGTCCGTAAAATTGTGTTTGCTATTCCAGACGAAACGACCTCATCAAAGCAACAGGTTATTAAAAAAATTATGTTTTTATACCCTATTCTAAGGGTATATTAAGTTTGACACATAGTTTGTAACATAGAGAAATAATCGAGATAGACCCTATAAAGTATATATATTCATGATCAGCATCAATATCGAAATCGATTGAGCGATGACCGTCCGTCTGTCCGTTCGTCCGTCCGTATGTCACCGCTTTTTGGGCCTTAAATTTTGAGCTATGACGATGAAATTTCATATCTGGGCTTCTGAGAAAAAGATACAGTACAAGTGTAAACATTTTTTAAACCCGCCCACTGCCACGCCCACTTTTTCATAACTTCATTAAATTATATGAAACCGAAAAATTTTGTTAAGACCAAATATTTAGGTATTCAGACTAACTACAATACACTCATACATAAGTTTTAGCCACGCCCACTTTTTGGGGGCGTTTTCATCACAAAACCGATTTTTGGGCCTAAAATTTTTAACTAGGACCCTGAAATTTCATATCTGGGCTTCTGACGAAAAGATACAGTAGAAGTTCATTTTTTCACATCCGCTCACTGCCACGCCTACTTTTTTATAACTTCACTAAATTATATGAAACCAAAAAATTTTGTCAAGTCCAAATATTTAGGTATTCAGATTCCCTATAATTCACCCATAGAACAGTTTTGGCCACGCCCACTTTTTGGGGGCGTTTTCATCAAAAAACAGATTTTGATAAAATTTTACATGTAACATCCTCAAACGTTCGAGGTTATAGCCATATTTGAGTACGAAATGCAATTTGGCCACGCCCACTTTATAGGGAGGAGGATAGGGTATTAGACGATCCGTTCCAGACGGATTGTAGCTTTTCTGTATGTTTGAAATCCAAATTGTAAAGGATTAAAGAACTTAGTTTTATTCAAAAAACTCACTACCCTATTTTTATACCCTATCCTAAGAGTATATTAGGTTTGATACATAGTTTGTAACATAGAGAAATAATCGAGATAGACCCTATAAAGTATATATATTCATGATCAGTATCAATAGCGAAAACGATTGAGCCATGTCCGTCCGTCCGTCCGTCATCACTTTTTGGGCCACGCCCACTTTTTCATATCTTCACTAAATTATATGAAACCGATAAATTTTGTTCAAACCAAATATTTAGGTATTCAGATTCCCTACAATTGATCCATACAAGAGTTTTGGCCAAGCCCACTTTTTGGGGGCGTTTTCATCAAAAACCCAATTTTGGTGAAATTTTACATGTAACATCCTCAAACGTTCGAAGTTATCATTGTAATTCAGTAAAGAGAATGCAATACGGTCGCGCCCACTTTATAGGGGCTCGATAGGATGGAGGATAGGGTATGATACGATCCGTTCCAGACGAATTGTAGCTTTTTTGTATGTTTTACAAGTTTTTCAAATATCTTACTAAAACCGACAGGTGTGAAATAGGCCTGTAGTTACACATCCCAGCAGCAGATCCCGTCTTGTAAAGTGGAATAACGTCAGCACATTTAAGATCATCCGGAAAGACTCCTTCAAATACGTAACGACATCTACTAAGAAGCATGCTATTTTTTGAGAACCATATTAGAGATGCCATCAGCGCCACAAGAATTCGAGTTTTTCAAAGTCCCAATAATCTTTAACACTTCAAGAGGTGTTATGACATCAAACACGAAGCTGCTAATTTGAAAAGGTTCAACACTACTATAAGAGGTCGAACATAGAGAACAGATCGATTCAACTGAACACGGTTGAGAACTGCAGGCTATATACTTATATATATATATATATTATATATATTTATATATATAAAATAGTTGTTAAATGCATTTGCAATGTCAAGTTTATCAATAACTTTACAGTCACCAATGCGTGTAACAGAAGGTTTTTTATAAACTGAAGATTTATTAAGTAAACTGTAAAAACAATTCGACATTCGTTTTTATACCCTATCCTAACGGTATATAAAGTTTGACACATTGTTTGTAACATAGAGAAATAATGGAGATAGACCATATAAAGTATATACATATATTCATGATCAGTATCAATAGCGAAAACGATTGAGCCATATCCGTCCGTCCGTCACCACTTTTTGGGAATTAAATTTTGAGCTAGGAGGATGAAATTTAATATCTGGGCTTCTGAGAAAAAGATGCAGTACAAGTGCCACGCCCACTTTTTCATTACTTTACTAAATTATATGAAACCGAAAAATTTTGCTAAGACCAAATATTTAGGTATTCATATTCCCTACAATTCACCCATACAACAGTTTTGGCCACGCCCACTTTTTGGGGGCGTTTTCATCAAAAACCAATTTTGATGAAATTTTTCATGTAACATCCTCAAACGTTCGAAGTTATCATCGTAATTCAGTAAAGAAAATGCAATACGCCCACGCCCACTTTATAGGAGCTCTATAGGATGGAAGATAGGTTATCATACGATCCGTTCCAGACGGATTGTAGCTTATCTGTATGTTTTTTTTCTTCTTTATTGTTCAACTTCAGTAAGCTAAAAAACAATCTGGCTTATGAGTTTTGGGAAGATGTCTATTCGGGTAGTGATGTTTCAACTTCACTAACGCGACTTATTGATTCTGTAAAGAAACACATTTTCGATTGTTCTTCTTTTGTGGTAAAGAAGCTAAAATCCTGGATTTCGACTTATTTAGTACATAAGATAAAAGATAAGATAATATGTAGAACTTGAGAAGGTAAAAGAGTACAGGTACCTTGGAGTCATCATCACACCGCGACTGCCGTTTAGTAAGCATCTGCAAGAAAAGTTGAAGGAGGCGAAAAAAGCAATCCATTCCAACTAGAAAGGCATTCTAGGAAAAAGAACATTGCTCCTAGTGTGAAATATAAACTTTTTGAAACGGTAATGAGATCCATTATGTGTTACGCGGCTCAGGTCTGGGGAATTACGCAATACGAAGAAGTTGAGAAACTGCTGCGATACTTCATAAAGAGAATATTTCGGCTACCAGTAAATACACCAACATACATGTTGCACCTCAAAACTGGGTTACCTCCACTACTTATACGTGTTTACGCTAAGGATGCACTTCAATTACATCTGCAAAGTATGCGAATTACCAAACTATCGGCTTCCAAAAATCGTTGTTACGCACCTTCTCCGTCAAAAACGACAATTTTTTAACGAATGGGTGCGATTAAGTAGCGAGCATGATGTTCCAATACTGGAAGAGAACACTTCACGCTGGAAGAGCGCTCTAAAGGCTCTGTTACATAGAAAAAGCGCAACAAAGTGAAGCCAGAAGCACTTACCGAATACTTCAATATGACCTTGGGGATAAGAATTATTTTAGTGATTTCAATAGTATGGATACAATCTCTACTATATTTAAGGCGAGAGGGGAGCTCCTACATCTTAATTACATGCCCCATAGAACAGGCATGTGGGGGATGCTCGTTATGCAACCTACGGACGAGAGAGGATGTCCTCCATTTTATAGGAATCTGTCCAATTCTAACGGAGGTAAGAAGATATCACTTGGGTCAAGATGTTCCGCCAGTAAATGAAGTCTTTGCACTATTAAATGGCCATCAAAATTGGACGTAAATCAAACTTTTTGAATAATATTATTAAAGTAAAAATTAAGTGAAGTTTTAAAATGAATTAGTCATGCTATATTTAATTGTATACTAGAGTCCTTATAAATCTCTCTCTCTGGCTGACGGCTATAGCCAATGCTTATATTGTGAAACTTATAAAACGAAGAAATTGCTGTACAATAAATTCACAAAAATAAATAAAAAATAAAAAAATAAGATAAAAGGCAAAAATAAGCTTAGAATTAAATGCTACAGACAACCTCATAATAGGTTTAACAAATATATACAAAAAGTTGTGCGCTAAACTTAAAAAGGAGATTCCTATTTGCCGCGATACCTATTATCGTAATCAGTTTAATTCTGCTAAGATAATTTAAAACATACAGAAAAGCTACAATCCGTCTGGAACGGATCGTATGATAACCTATCTTCCATCCTATAGAGCTCCTATAAAGTGGGCGTGGGCGTATTGCATTTTCTTTACTGAATTACGATGATAACTTCGAACGTTTGAGGATGTTACATGTAAAATTTCATCAAAATTGGTTTTTGATGAAAACGCCCCCAAAAAGGTGGGCGTGGCCAAAACTGTTGTATAGGTGAATTGTAGGGAATATGAATACCTAAATATTTGGTCTTAGCAAAATTTTTCGGTTTCAAATAATTTAGTAAAGTAATGAAAAAGTGGGCGTGGCACTTGTACTGCATCTTTTTCTCAGAAGCCCAGATATTAAATTTCATCCTCCTAGCTCAAAATTTAAGGCCCAAAAAGTGGTGACGGACGGACGGATATGGCTCAATCGTTTTCGCTATTGATACTGATCATGAGTATATGTATATACTTTATAGGGTCTATCTCCATTATTTCTCTATGTTACAAACAATGTATCAAACTTTATATACCCTTAGGATAGGGTATAAAAACGAATGTCGAATTGTTTTTACAGTTTACTTAATAAATGTTCAGTTTATAAAAAACCTTCTGTTATACGCATTGGTGACTGTGAAGTTATTGATAAACTTGACATTGCAAATGCATTTAACAACTATTTTATATATATAAATATATATAATATATATATATATATATATAAGTATATAGCCTGCAGTCCTCAACCGTGTTCAGTTGAATCGATCTGTTCTCTATGTTCGACCTCTTATAGTAGTGTTGAACCTTTTCAAATTAGCAGCTTCGTGTTTGATGTCATAACACCTCTTGAAGTGTTAAAGATTATTGGGACTTTGAAAAACTCGAATTCTTGTGGCGCTGATGGCATCTCTAATATGGTTCTCAAAAAATAGCATGCTTCTTAGTAGATGTCGTTACGTATTTGAAGGAGTCTTTCCGGATGATCTTAAATTTGCTGACGTTATTCCACTTTACAAGACGGGATCTGCTGCTGGGATGTGTAACTACAGGCCTATTTCACACCTGTCGGTTTTAGTAAGATATTTGAAAAACTTGTAAAACATACAAAAAAGCTACAATTCGTCTGGAACGGATCGTATCATACCCTATCCACCATCCTATCGAGCCCCTATAAAGTGGGCCGTATTGCATTCTCTTTACTGAATTACAATGATAACTTCGAACGTTTGAGGATGTTACATGTAAAATTTCATCAAAATTGGGTTTTTGATGAAAACGCCCCCAAAAAGTGGGCTTGGCCAAAACTCTTGTATGGATGAATTGTAGGGAATCTGAATACCTTAATATTTGGTCTGAACAAAATTCTTCGGTTTCATATAATTTAGTGAAGATATGAAAAAGTGGGCGTGGCAGTGGGCGGATTTCAAAAATGTTTACACTTGTACTGCACCTATTTCTCAGAAACCCAGATATTAAATTTCATCCTCCTAGCTCAAAATTTAGGGCCCAAAAAGTGGTGACGGACGGACGGACGGACATGGCTCAATCGTTTTCGCTATTGATACTGATCATGAATATATATACTTTATAGGGTCTATCTCGATTATTTCTCTATGTTACAAACTATGTATCAAACCTAATATACCCTTAGGATAGGGTATAAAAATAGGGTAGTGAGTTTTTTGAATAAAACTAAGTTCTTTAATCCTTTACAATTTGAATTTCAAACATACAGAAAAGCTACAATCCGTCTGGAACGGATCGTCTAATACCCTATCCTCCTCTCTATAAAGTGGGCGTGGCCAAATTGCATTTCGTACTCAAATATGGCTATAACCTCGAACGTTTGAGGATGTTACATGCAAAATTTTATCAAAATCTGTTTTTTGATGAAAACGCCCCCAAAAAGTGGGCGTGGCCAAAACTGTTCTATGGATGAATTGTAGGGAATCTGAATACCTAAGTATTTGGACTTAACAAAATTTTTTGGTTTCATATAATTTAGTGAAGTTATAAAAAAGTAGGGGTGGCAGTGGGCGGATGTAAAAAAAATATACACTTCTACTGTATCTTTTCGTCAGAAGCCCAGATATGAAATTTCAGCGTCCTAGTTAAAAATTTAAGGCCCAAAAATCGGTTTTGTGATGAAAACGCCCCCAAGAAGTAGGCGTGGCCAAAACTTTTGTATGAGTGGATTGTAGGGAGTCTGAATACCTACATATTTGGTCTTAACAAAATTTTTCGGTTTCATATAATTTAATGCAATTATGAGAAAGTGGGCGTGGCAGTGGGCGGATTGAAAAAAATTTTACACTTTTACTGTATCTTTTTCTCAGAAGCCCAGATATGAAATTTCATCCTCCTAGCTCAAAATTTAAGGCCCAGGTGAATTGGCAAGATGTGTATGTCATGACTTCTGCCAGTGATCAAATTGATTTTCTGCAAAATGCCATACGTCGTCTCTATAACTCGCACGTCCCGATAAAAACAAAATATTTGCGAACAAATACGATCACGATGTTTACACCTGAAATACAAGAAGCAATAAAACAACGAAACCTGGCTTACAAACGATGGAAACGTTTTAGACTCCCTGAACTTCATGCAGTTTTTCGGGCTTTAAGAAACAGTGTTTCCATGAAAATAAGAGAAGAAAAGAAGCGGGTGTACTCAAAGCGACTTAACAAAATTCTACCACCGAGAACTTTGTGGAAAAATATCCGAGAGCTTGGAGTTGGTCGGCAAAAGTTGACAGTACCTGAAAATATAAACCCTGATTTCTTAAATTCTGAATTCGCCAAAGTTCAAAGTACTATGTCTGACGGTGGAGAAACCAGTATGGTTGATTCTCTCGTTAATCTTCAAAATAATGATTGCTTCCATTTCACCAGGGTAGATAAAGACGACATTTTAAGTGCCCTTCTGCAAATAAAGTCTAAGGCTATGAGCTTTGATGAAATACATCCACACTTTATTAAAATAATTTTGCCCCACATTCTTCCCACCCTTACACATATTTTTAACACAATTATAATGACATCTGCTTTTCCTCTTTCATGGAATATTACTAAGGTTATACCGATAGTTAAAAAGCCAGCTACCCGTTTGTCACCACCCGAATTTCGACCTATTTCTATTCTTCCATTTTTATCCAAAGTCTTTGAGAAACTTCTTCATAAGCAAATGACACTTTTCGTTAAAACTAATAAGCTTTTAAATATCCAACAGTCAGGTTTCAGGGAAAACCATAGTTATGTCTCTGCTATTTTAAAAGTAACAGATGATTTGAGACGTGCGATGGATCACGACCTAATATCTTTTCTTGGGCTCCTAGACTTCTCAAAAGCCTTTGACACCGTCAATCACGGAATACTTTTTTCAAAATTGAGAGAGAATTTCCGTTTTAGTAACTCTGCAGCTAAGTTGATTCTCTCATATTTAAGTGGAAGGAGTCAAGCCGTATCGTTCGGAGAACAGACCTCACGGTACTTGCAGCTAATGTCAGGAGTACCACAGGGATCGATTCTTGGGCCACTACTATTTGTAATGTTTATTAATGATCTCCCGCAAGTAGTCCAACACTCATCAATACATTTATATGCTGACGATGTGCAGATTCGTTTGACTTGCAAGCTGGGAATGTTGGAAGATGGGGTAGAGAGACTTAATTACGACCTTAACCAAATCTCGCACTGGTCTGAAAGAAATCACCTACAACTAAACCCGGCGAAGTCAAAATGTCTAGTAGTTTATAAAACAAAACTTGATAGTAGCTATTTCACCGCTTTATATTTAGGTAACACTGTTCTGGAATATGTTGATAGTGCCAAAAATCTAGGTATCTGGTTCAATGCAATACTTACATGGGATCAACACATCCGAATAGTTATTGGAAAAATATACGGATGTTTACGGGCGCTCTCATTGACTAAGCATTTTATACCTCAGCATATAAGGCTTAGCTTAGCAAAAACCTCAATTTTACCAATCGCTGCCTACGGATGTCAAATTTTTTGTTGCCATAATTCAGAAAGACGAAGAAATCTTACAGTGGCCTTCAACAATATTACGCGATACGTCTACAATCTGAAACGCTTTGATCATGTTTCTGGATACACTAAGAGGATCTTGGGATGCGACCTACACACATATTTCAAATTTAGCGCTCTTAACATGCTTAACATTATATTCAGTAACAAAGAGCCCCAGTACCTGTACGAGAAACTTCATTTCCCAACTTCCTCTCGTTCGTTAGTGTTTATTCAACCTAGGTTTACGTGCAAAAACTCTGAAAACCAATATTTTGTTTATGGTGTCAGAGAATGGAACGCTTTACCCATGGACATTAAAAGGCTTCGTGGAACCAAGTCTTTTGATAAAGTTTTATTTAAGTATTTGACCGAAGGTGCTTAGATAAATTTAATTTTATCAGAAGCCCAGATTTGAAATTTCATCGTCCTAGCTCAAAATTTAAGGCCCAAAAAGCGGTGACATACGGACGGACGGTCATCGCTCAATCGATTTCGCTATTGATGCTGATCACGAATATATATACTTTATAGAGTCTATCTCGATTATTTCTCTATGTTACAAACTATGTTTCAAACTTAATATACCCTTAGGATAGGGTATAAAAAGGAAAATCAACTGAAGACGCACTGCTGCAGTTTTGTGCCCAACTAATGTCAAACCTTGATACGAAAAAATGCACAGCTGGTTTCTTTATTTACCAAGGCATTTGATTCAGCCATAGTTTTTTGTTGTTAAAACTTGAAAAAGCTGGATTTCGTGGATTCATGCTTAATTGGTTTAAATCGTATCTTGCGAACAGTTAAGATTGATGAGACTAGGAGTGAAATTAAGTTCACTAATTTAGGTGTTCCACAAGGCTCGGTTCTAAAATAATGTTTTTTGGTTTATCTACTTTACACAAATTGGAAGCAAATGTGTATTTGTGTAGCAAAACAAGCTGTAGTGATAAATGCTTTTTAATCGAAAGGGTTGATGATTTTAAGTACTTGGGGCTCACAATAGATTCCAGAATAAGTTTTTCGAAACATGTGGATATATTGAGAAACTATTTCCGATGAACGCTTATGCATTTTTTCTTTTTGCGCAATATCTGCACTACTACACTTTTAAAAAGATTTATTATGCCATTTTTCACTCTAAGCTTCAATATGGAATTATGTACGTATTGGGGTGGTATACACCTAAATAAAATACAACCGCTCTTAATTTTGTAGAAATACGTTGTTAGAAAAATATGTCCAAACATATTAGGCATCCTAGTTTTCCTTTGTTCTGTTACTTAAAAATGTTGCCTGCTCGGTATTTTTATTGATTTAATGTGTTAAGGTCTTTCTTTATGAAACATGGAAATCGTAATTTTCGGTTAATTTCAAATTACAATTTACGTGGTAATCTTTCTAATATGTTAACTACTTATATCCATTTTTCGTACTACTGCCTTACCCCCTATCCTAAGGGTATATTAAGTTTGATATATAGTTTGTAACATAGAGAAATAATCGAGATAGACCCTATAAAGTATATACATATATTCGTGATCAGCATCAATAGCGAAATCGATTGAGCGATGACCGTCCGTCCGTATGTCACCGCTTTTTGGGCCTTAAATTTTGAGCTAGGACGATGAAATTTCATATCTGAGCTTCTGAGAAAAAGATACATTACAAGTGTAAAAATTTTTTGAATCCGCCCACAGCCACGCGCACTTTTTCATAACTTCACTAAATTATATGAAACCGAAAAAGTTTGTTGAGACCAAATATTTAGGTATTCAGATTCCCTACAATTCACCCATACAAAAGTTTTGGCCACGCGTATTTTTTGGGGGCGGTTTCTTCAAAAAACCAATTTTGATAAAATTTTACATGTAACATCCTCAAACCTTCTACGTTATAGCCATATTTGAGTACAAAATGCAATTTGGCCACACCCACTTTATAAAGAGGAGGATAGGGTATCATACGATCCGTTCCAGACGGATTGAAGCTTTTCTGTATGTTTATACCCTATCCTAAGGGTATATTAAGTTTGACACATAGTTTGTAACATAGAGAAATAATCGAGATAGACCCTATAAAGTATATATATTCGTGATCAGCATCAATAGCGAAATCGATTGAGCGATGACCGTCCATCCGTCCGTCCGTATGTCACCGCTTTTTGGGCCTTAAATTTTGAGCTAGGACGATGAAATTTCATATCTGAGCTTCTGAGAAAAAGATACAGTACAAGTGTAATTTTTTTTTAAATCCGCCCACTGCCACGCCCACTTTTTCATAACTTCACTAAATTATATGAAACCGAAAAATTTTGTTAAGACCAAATATTTAGGCATTCAGATTCCCTACAATCCACCCATACAAAAGTTTTGGCCACGCCCACTTTTTGGGGGCGTTTTTATCACAAAACCAATTTTTGGGCCTTAAATTTTTAACTAGGACGCTTAAATTTCATATCTGGGCTTCCAAGAAAAACATACAGTACAAGTGTAAAATTTTTTTACATCCGCCCACTGCCACGCCTACTTTTTTATAACTTCACTAAATTATATGAAACCGAAAAATTTTGTTAAGACCAAATATTTGGGTATTTAGATTCCCTACAATTCACCCATAGAAGAGTTTTGGCCACGCCCACTTTTTGGGGGCGTTATCATCAAAAAACCTATTTTGATAAAATTTTACATGTAACATCCTCAAACGTTCGACATTATAGCTATATTTGAGTACAAAATGCAATTTGGCCACGCCCACTTAATAGAGAGGAGGATAGGGTATCATACGATCCGTTCCAGACGGATTGTAGCTTTTCTGTATGTTTTATACATACTTTGTGTTCTAAATACCGAATGTCATAGAATATGTCTTTATTATTGCATTGTACTTTTAAACAATTTTATAATTTATAATGAGGTATGAGAAATAAAATTATAATATCTATCTATTTAAGAAAATTGTTTTCGTCCCACCTGGATCGTCCAAGAAGAAAATGTACGTATGTTGTTTCTCTTAAATATTCGAGGTTGACCGGAGTTGCACTTGATACTAAGGGCTGTGGTAATCCACAGTGATCAAGTGATTGACCTCCCACCAACGACTAAATTATTGAGCAGTGTCAAACATTTGTTGTAGACAAAATCCTTATTATGTTGGTCATACACTCCCAAACTCGTCCAGAGACGTAGTGGATTTAACAACTGGCAAAAACCAGCATTATTGAGAAGAGATCTCAATGAGATAAACTAGAGACAGAAGCTTCCTTTATCTGGTTCCAATATCTTTCGTTTTCCAATAGTCTCTCCAAAGCTGAGTGAAATGTAGGTTGAATGTAAGCAGCTATCGTCTTCAAGTTTGAAAAGTATGTAGGCCTTTGGACTTCGTGGGCCTTAAAAATTTAAGGCCCAAAAATCGGTTTTATGATGAAAACGCCCCCAAAAAAGTGGGCGTGGCCAAAACTTTTGTATGAGTGGATTGTAGGGAATCTGACTGCCTAAATATTTGGTCTTAACAAAATTTTTCGGTTTCATATAATTTAGTGAAGTTATGAAAAAGTGGGCGTGGCAGTGGGCGGATTTAAAAAAATTTTACACGTGTACTGTATCTTTTTCTCAGAAGCCCAGATATGAAATTTCATCGTCCTAGCTCAAAATTTAAGGCCCAAAAAGCGGTGACATACGGACGGACGGTCATCGCTCAATCGATTTAGCTATTTATGCTGATCACGAATATATATACTTCATAGGGTCTATCTCGATTATTTCTCTATGTTACAAACTATGTGTCAAACTTAATATACCCTTAGGATAGGGTATAAAAATAAGTAGATACATAGATGGTTAGATTTATTGAAATAAATGAAAATAAAATCATGAATATCTTTATAATTTACTTTTTTGAGAAAAATTGATTCGTTTCTTAAACTTCTAATATTATTAGGTAAGCTATTAAAAAGTCTAGGAGCAATGGCAGTAAAAAAATTAAGAAAAATTTGCAGATTGGGATGTGGTACTAAAACAAGGTTCTGATTGTTCACCCTCAAGTTATGACTAGAATAGCATCTGTTCAATAGATAATCCGATCTGGCGAAAAATACCTTCAAAACTTTATAAAAATACATTTGTTTCAGAGGAAGAACTTTAAGGCATCTGAAAAGTATGAAGCTTTTAGTACAAATAATACGAATAACATGTTTTTGAGAAACTGGAAGTGGGTGCATTTTATTGTTGTGAGTACCACCCCAGGACACTATGCCATATTCAAGCTTAGAATGCACTAAACCATAATAGATACATTTAAGAAGATCCCGTGAGCAGTATGGTTTTAAAAAGTATATTTGTCTTGTAGCAGCTAAAAGATACTTCTTAAGTGCATCAGTATGGGCAAACCAACTCATCTTCCAATCAAGCAAAACACCAAGACACTTAAATGTATTTACACTCTCAATAATAAAACATTTATCACAACATGTACGTGATTAAAAAATGTCTGTGAGTTTACCGTCGATTTACACATGTCCTTACTATGTTTGTATTTGTTGCAGTTTGCACAATGAAAAAAGAATGGACCATAGTCTACTACCTTACCAAACACATTGGAAAACATACAGAAAAGCTATAATCCGTCTGGAACGGATCGTATGATACCCTATCCTCCTCTCTATAAAGTGGGCGTGGCCAAATTGCATTTTGTACTCAAATATAGCTATAATGTCGAACGTTTGAGGATGTTACATGTAAAATTTCATGAAAATCGGTTTTTTGATGAAAACGCCCCCAAAAAGTGGGCGTGACCAGAACTGTTCTATGGGTGAATTGTAGGGAATCTGTATACCTAAATATTTGGTCTTAACAAAATTTTTCGGTTTCATATAATTTAGTGAAGTTATAAAAAAGTAGGCGTGGCAGTGGGCGGATGTAAAAAAAATTTACACTTCTACTGTATCTTTTCGTCATAAGCCCAGATATGAAATTTCATCGTCCTAGCTCAAAATTTAAGGCCCAAAAAGCGGTGACATACGGACGGACGGACGGTCATCGCTCAATCGATTTCGCTATTGAGGCTGATCACGAATATATATACTTTATAGGGTCTATCTCGATTATTTCTCTATGTTACAAACTATGTGTCAAACTTAATATACCCTTAGGATAGGGTATAAACATAATTTTTGTTTTATCACTGATTACCATTTTATGCATTTGGAACCAATGGCTTAAGATTTCTAGGTCGTGATTTATGTCAACACAAAGATCTAAAGTAGAATCGCTATGGGAAGCACATGCCATATCGTCAGCGAACGCATTAACATTGCTACGATAATTTTGTAAAAAAAAGCGAGTTAATAAAAATTAAGAAAAGTATCGGGCCAAGCACAGAACCTTGAGGAACTCCTATTGAGGTAATACTGGTAGAACTGAGCTCTCCGTTAATATTAACCCTTTGACCTCTATCAGATAAATAGGAGCCGAACCACTTATGCATGTCACCCCTAAAACCACATTTGTACAGTTTGTCCAAAAGTATTCGGTGATCAACGGTATCAAAAGCTTTTGTTACGTCGACAAACAGAGCAGCAGTCAACGTCTTGTTATTAAATCCATTATATATATTTGAACAGAAATTTAAAAGGGCTCCCTCAGTTGAAAAACCAGTACGAAATCCAAATTGACAATCACTAAAAAAATGTGTTTTTTCTAAAAATGTAATCATTCTGCTCTTTATAGCCTTTTCAAATATCTTCGAAAAAACAGAAAGCAAAGAAATAGGCCTATAATTATTTATAGACGTTTTATCACCTTTCTTAAATAAAGGTATCACTTCGGCTTATATTAAATCGTCTGGGAAGACACAATTGAAAATGCTTTTGTTGTAAATATGACATAAGATGTCACAAATATTCAAAGATATTTTCTTAACGAAATTATTCGAAAAGCACGTAGTTGATTTAGAATTCGAGTTTTTGAGGGAGATAATAATTTTGTACAACTCAAAAGATAAAGTTATAGGGTCAAAGAAGAAGCTCCGAGGGGAAGATACATCCTCAGATAAGCAATCGCATTTCGTAGAATCAGCACAACTATCTGATACTATTCTTTTGTGCCAACAGAGGCAAAGAATTCATTAAATTTATCTGCTAAAACCTTGGGATTTCTTATGATAACATCATTATCTTTTAAGCACTGAATTTTTATGATTTGCGGTGATTTATTCAATAATTCTTTAACTAAATCCCATTCTTTTTTCGATTGGCCTTTGCAATCACGAAACTTATTTAAGTAAAAATTGGTTTTACACACACGAACATCTTTAGAAATATCTTTGCATAATTTTTTGTAAGCAATAAGGATTCTATCATTATTTGGATATTTAACTTTTTATACCCTATCCTAAGGGTATATTAAGTTTGACACATAGTTTGTAACATAGAGAAATAATCGAGATAGACCCTATAAAGTATATATATTCGTGATCAGCATCAATAGCGAAATCGATCGAGCGATGACCGTCCGTCCGTCCGTCCGTCCGTCCGTCCGTCCGTATGTCACCGCTTTTTGGGCCTTAAATTT
Organism: Xylota sylvarum; assembly: GCA_905220385.1. Lineage (NCBI taxonomy): Eukaryota > Metazoa > Arthropoda > Insecta > Diptera > Syrphidae > Xylota > Xylota sylvarum. The sequence goes on from LR999957.1 coordinate 53,308,677, forward strand.
TGAGCTAGGACGATGAAATTTCATATCTGGGCTTCTGAGAAAAAGATACAGTACAAGTGTAAAAATTTTTTAAATCCGCCCACTGCCACGCCCACTTTTTCATAACTTCACTAAATTATATGAAACCGAAAAATTTTGTTAAGACCAAATATTTAGGCATTCAGATTCCCTACAATCCACCCATACAAAAGTTTTGGCCACGCCCACTTTTTGGGGGCGTTTTCATCACAAAACCGATTTTTGGGCCTTAAATTTTTAACTAGGACGCTGAAATTTCATATCTGGGCTTCCAAGAAAAAGATACAGTACAAGTGTAAATTTTTTTTACATCCGCCCACTGCCACGCCTACTTTTTTATAACTTCACTAAATTATATGATACCGAAAAATTTTGTTAAGACCAAATATTTAGGTATACAGATTCCCTACAATTCACCCATAGAACAATTTTGGTCATGCCCACTTTTGGGGGCGTTTTAATCAAAAAACCGATTTTGATAAAATTTTACATGCAACATCCTCAAACGTTCGACATTATAGCTATATTTGAGTACAAAATGCAATTTGGCCACGCCCACTTTATAGAGAGGAGGATAGGGTATCATACGATCCGTTCCAGGCGGATTGTAGCTTTTCTGTATGTTTTTTTATATAGTTTGTTCTTCTCTTTAATTTTATTCAGTAACTCAAAAGATATCCAAGGTTTTAGCTTTTTTAATTTAGTATCACATTTTTCTACTGTTCTGGAACATTGCTTGACATACTTATTTAAAATTTCAATAAATGCAACATAAGCTCTAGAAGGATCGCTTTCATTAAATATGGTTTCCCAGCATTCAAAACGAAGAAGATTATTAAAAGCTACATAATCAGTTTTAACGAATGAAAAGCTGGAAGGCAAGTTTTTAGAGTTTATGTCAGAAACATCTTTTAAGCTCAAGCACGTCATGCAATGGTCAGTTAAGTGCAGATCAAAAACAGAACTGCTGATCAACAGTTTTTGGGAATTAAAAAATTGGACCATAATGTGGTCAATGCAGGTACTAGTAGAGTCTGAGATACGAGTTGGCTTGTTTATACAAGACTCCAAGCCATAAGATGACAGTAGAAATAAATAGTTATCTACTTGAATAGAATTTTGTAAAGTATCTATATTGAAGTCGCCCACTAATATTACATCATTGGAATGTTCACTTGATAGTAGATTTTCTAATTCCTCGTAAAACACGCTATTAGTTGACTCATTGAATCTATATACACAGAATAATGTTAACTGTTTGTCTTTCACCTTCAGTTTTAAAACATCACAACTATGCAAATTATAAGGATAAACTTCAACATTTTTACCTTTAATAAAAGCGGCAACACCACCAGATGCATATTCGTTATTACAGCACGACATGAAATCATACCCATCAATATGAAAAAGCTACTTTTCTTCTTCATAAATCCATGTTTCCGATAAAAAAATAAAGTCCGGCTTATTAACAAAAGAATTTAAATGAACAAGAAAGTTATCAAAATTTTTACGCATACTTCTAATATTTTGGTGAATAATAAGCAAATTATGTAAGTATTTCTGGTTAAAAACGAGATCATGAGAGTCAACGTCTAAACAGTTGACAGAGGGAATGTTGGAAAATTGTGGATCAAGCATGGATCATGTTTTTTACCCAAACATACTTATACATTTTTTCTTTCTTAGCCTTTTGTGCAGATTTCAAAAGATATCTTATTTCACTGTTTAAGGATTCATTTATGTAAATTTTACTATTTTTTTCACAATCAAAAATGTTTGAATTTAAGTTATTTTTATTGACAATTTTTTTCTTCATAACTGAATTTTTCTTTAACTTAGAAATAAATTTAACAACCACAATATTTGATTCACTTCTATCTGAATTATTGGTCTTTTTAACATTTTTAACATAGCAATTGTCTATATCAGCCTCAGATATATCAGCACACACACCCTTTGTAAAAACTTCGATAGCACAATTAAGAGCATTACTATTGTTTACATTTGGTACGCCCACTATTTCAACACAATTTTCTCTACTTCGTTGGTGCAAACAATTCACCTCAGTTTGAAGTTTACAATTATTTCATTCTACACCGTTTCTAGCGTTATCACAGGAGTGTTGTGAGTAGCACTCTGTTGAAGTTGATGTTGCTGCTGACTTAAAACCGGTTCTTGAACCCGCTGGTGTTGTTGTTGTTGCTTTTGCTGTAGATGATCATGTTGGTGCTGATGTTCTAATAGACTCCGTTCTGCATTAGTTTGGGTTAGGAGCGGCGAGACTAGCTGCGGAACTGCCGTAACGAATTTTGGCAATTCAGCTGATGAGAGAGGCGAACTATTATCAGCAAATATTTTTGTAGGAAGTCGATCACGTTGCTGTTTCGAAATATTCGTCGGAGGGGGAGAGCGAAAAAATCAACATCTGCCGATTGAATATTCACGCAACTGCAATGAAAATATTCATTGCAACCCACATATTTTATTTTTGGCTGATTGCGTTCAACTTTCAGTTTGCAAACACAAGGCATTTTTTATGAAAATTATATTTATTATATAGATTAAAGAAAACAAAAATAAATCTTTACACAGCCAGATCACAGTACGTTTTGACCCCACGACACTACTTACACAACTTTGTTTTTTATTCGAAAGTCTCATTCATCTAAACTCTGATCTTTCACAAATACAGAAATTGAAATATCTCAGAACTTCTATTACTGGAACTGCTGCTGGCTTAATTCAATATCTTCCCATAGATGATAAAAACTAAAATATAGCCCGGGAAATTTTAACAGTGCGATACCAAAACAAACGCAAACTTGTTAATACACAACTAAGAATTTTCATGGAGCAGAAAAAGCTGTTCCATGAATCTGCTTCATCCTTAAAAACCTTGCATGATACAAGCCTGCAGTGTATCCTCGCTTTAACAATCCTCAGGGTAAGAGTTGAATCGTGTGATACTTTGTATCCTTATTATACCCTATCCTAAGGGTATATTAAGTTTGACACATAGTTTGTAACATAGAGAAATAATCGAGATAGACCCTATAAAGTATATATATTCGTGATCAGTATCAATAGCGAAGACGATTGAGCCATGTCCGTCCGTCCGTCCGTCCGTCTGTATGTCACCACTTTTTGGGCCTTACATTTTGAGCTAGGAGGATGAAACTACATATCTGAGCTTTTGAGAAGGAGAAGCAGTACAAGTGTAAACATTTTTCGAATCCGCCCACTGCCACGCCTAAATTCACTAAATTATATGAAACCGAAAAATTTTGTTGAGACAAAATATTTAGATATTCAGATTGTCTACAATTCGCTCATACTTCAATTTTGGCCACGCCCACTTTTTGGGAGCGTTTTCATCAAAAAACCGACTTTGATGAAATTTTACATGTAACATACTCAAACGATCGACCTGACCCTCTTTCAGGTGATCCAACGCATGCAACAGTGCAATCATCTTTGCTTGATAGACTAAGGTATATTTCCCCAGACTAATATGACAGCCTAGTTCCAGTTCTTCTGAGAAGATACCTGCCCCCGCTCTGTCATCCATCATGGACCCAGCCTTATAAATGATTATATCACCAATCTTCTTTTCCTTTCGGTAACAGGCCTTCTCTTTATTCCATCCATGGGCATATTCAACTCCCTAGTCTCGTTTTTTACGAGATCCAGGATTTTCGTATGACCGTAGATAGTACCCCGCGAGTGCCAGTTGGCATCCCGGTGCAGACAAAGTGCTGTCGAGGACGCCACTTTCTTAATAAATAAGTCAAGCGGCTGAATAGCTAGGAGCACTTCCATTGCGCATGTTGGTGTCATCCGTATTGCACCCGCGATCCCTAAACATACCGGACGTTGGACCCTATCTAATTGCTTCTTTACAGTTTTCTAGGTGGCTTTCTGCCACTGACGCATATGTGATAATCGGTCTAACTATCATCGTGTACAGCCAGCATGCTGACCTCGGCGAGATTCCCCACCTTAGTCCACATACCTGTTTGCACTGATGAAGCACTCTTTTCGCCCTTCTAATCTTCTCTTTCACAGGGAAGTTCCAAGTTAGTCCAGCATCTAGATATACACCCAGATACTTAATCTTCCTGGTCACATATATGTAGCTCCGATCCAAAAAGTGTCAAGAGCAAGTCAACATAGTAAGACCATTCAGGCATAAGGCAATGGATTACGCCGGACTATTTATGATGCTAAATAATGATGCTATTTATTGTGGCGCCGTGGTTAGTGCGTTGAACTACGGAGCGAAGGGTTCCAGGTTCAATCCCCAAACAACACCTAAAATTTCTTTCACGGCCTCACCTCTCGTTAGCGTCTGACAAACATCCGAGAGTAAAACTGTCATGAAAAAGCTTCTCAAAACGAAAAACTGCCGTTCGGATCCGGCATTAAACAGTATTAGGCCCCTTCCATTCGTGTGAAGAATATAACACGCACAGCACGAGTGGTTGTGAGAAGCTAGGCCCTGGGTCCCATGGATCTGTAGCGCCAAAAATTTGTAATTTTTTTTTTTTATTTGTGATGCAAGCAAGATACGCCAGGCTTAACTAACTAAGTGATACTTATGTAGCTGTCTTTGTGTGCCTTGCAACAAAACATTCCATCTAGAAGCAGTATCAGATTTGTCAACAAAAACCATTTTGGCTGCATTCGACCGATTTAGCGCTAGACGAGGTCTTGTTAGCCTTTATCATTTAATCAGCGACAATGCCACCAATTTTGTAGGAGCATGAACGAAGTTGAAGAAGCAATATTTAATGGATAATTCAACCCACTTCTCCACACTTGGCGGGCTTTGGGAAACAAGGATTCAAGTCCGTAAAATTGTGTTTGAACTGAGAGGTAGCTTGAATGCTAAATGCGCAATCCCACTCCAAAAATGTTGCAGCTATTCCAGACGAAACGACCTCATCAAAGCAACAGGTTATTAAAAAAATTATGTTTTTATACCCTATTCTAAGGGTATATTAAGTTTGACACATAGTTTGTAACATAGAGAAATAATCGAGATAGACCCTATAAAGTATATATATTCAATCAGCATCAATAGCGAAATCGATTGAGCGATGACCGTCCGTCCGTCCGTCCGTCCGTATGTCACCGCTTTTCGGGCCTTAAATTTTGAGCTATGACGATGAAATTTCATATCTGGGCTTCTGAGAAAAAGATACAGTACAAGTGTAAACATTTTTGAAATCCGTCCACTGCTACGCCCACTTTTTCATAACTTCATTAAATTATATGAAACCGAAAAATTTTGTTAAGACCAAATATTTAGGTATTCAGACTAACTACAATACACTCATACAAAAGTTTAAGCCACGCCCACTTTTTGGGGGCGTTTTCATCACAAAACCGATTTTTGGGCCTTAAATTTTTAACTAGGACCCTGAAATTTCATATCTGGGCTTCTGACGAAAAGATACAGTAGAAGTGTACATTTTTTCACATCCGCTCACTGCCACGCCTACTTTTTTATAACTTCACTAAATTATATGAAACCAAAAAATTTTGTCAAGTCCAAATATTTAGGTATTCAGATTCCCTATAATTCACCCATAGAACAGTTTTGGCCACGCCCACTTTTTGGGGGCGTTTTCATCAAAAAACAGATTTTGATAAAATTTTACATGTAACATCCTCAAACGTTCGAGGTTATAGCCATATTTGAGTACGAAATGCAATTTGGCCACGCCCACTTTATAGAGAGGAGGATAGGGTATTAGACGATCCGTTCCAGACGGATTGTAGCTTTTCTGTATGTTTGAAATCCAAATTGTAAAGGATTAAAGAACTTAGTTTTATTCAAAAAACTCACTACCCTATTTTTATACCCTATCCTAAGGGTATATTAGGTTTGATACATAGTTTGTAACATAGAGAAATAATCGAGATAGACCCTATAAAGTATATATATTCATGATCAGTATCAATAGCGAAAACGATTGAGCCATGTCCGTCCGTCCGTCACCACTTTTTGGGCCCTAAATTTTGAGCTAGGAGGATTAAATTTAATATCTGGGTTTCTGAGAAATAGATGCAGTACAAGTGTAAAAATTTTTGAAATCTGCCCACTGCCACGCCCACTTTTTCATATCTTCACTAAATTATATGAAACCGAAGAATTTTGTTCAGACCAAATATTAAGGTATTCAGATTCCCTACAATTCATCCATACAAGAGTTTTGGCCAAGCCCACTTTTTGGGGGCGTTTTCATCAAAAACCCAATTTTGATGAAATTTTACATGTAACATCCACAAACGTTCGAAGTTATCATTGTAATTCAGTAAAGAGAATGCAATACGGTCGCGCCCACTTTATAGGGGCTCGATAGGATGGAGGATAGGGTATGATACGATCCGTTCCAGACGAATTGTAGCTTTTTTGTATGTTTTACAAGTTTTTCAAATATCTTACTAAAACCGACAGGTGTGAAATAGGCCTGTAGTTACACATCCCAGCAGCAGATCCCGTCTTGTAAAGCGGAATAACGTCAGCAAATTTAAGATCATCCGGAAAGACTCCTTCAAATACGTAACGACATCTACTAAGAAGCATGCTATTTTTTGAGAACCATATTAGAGATGCCATCACCGCCACAAGAATTCGAGTTTTTCAAAGTCCCAATAATCTTTAACACTTCAAGAGGTGTTATGACATCAAACACGAAGCTGCTAATTTGAAAAGGTTCAACACTACTATAAGAGGTCGAACATAGAGAACAGATCGATTCAACTGAACACGGTTGAGGACTGCAGGCTATATACTTATATATATATATATATATTATATATATTTATATATATAAAATAGTTGTTAAATGCATTTGCAATGTCAAGTTTATCAATAACTTCACAGTCACCAATGCGTATAACAGAAGGTTTTTTATAAACTGAACATTTATTAAGTAAACTGTAAAAACAATTCGACATTCGTTTTTATACCCTATCCTAAGGGTATATAAAGTTTGATACATTGTTTGTAACATAGAGAAATAATGGAGATTCTTTACAGAATCAATAAGTCGCGTTAGTGAAGTTGAAACATCACTACCCGAATAGACATCTTCCCAAAACTCATAAGCCAGATTGTTTTTTAGCTTACTGAAGTTGAACAATAAAGAAGAAAAAAAACATACAGATAAGCTACAATCCGTCTGGAACGGATCGTATGATAACCTATCTTCCATCCTATAGAGCTCCTATAAAGTGGGCGTGGGCGTATTGCATTTTCTTTACTGAATTACGATGATAACTTCGAACGTTTGAGGATGTTACATGTAAAATTTCATCAAAATTGGTTTTTGATGAAAACGCCCCCAAAAAGGTGGGCGTGGCCAAAACTGTTGTATAGGTGAATTGTAGGGAATATGAATACCTAAATATTTGGTCTTAGCAAAATTTTTCGGTTTCAAATAATTTAGTAAAGTAATGAAAAAGTGGGCGTGGCACTTGTACTGCATCTTTTTCTCAGAAGCCCAGATATTAAATTTCACCCTCCTAGCTCAAAATTTAAGGCCCAAAAAGTGGTGACGGACGAACGGATATGGCTCAATCGTTTTCGCTATTGATACTGATCATGAGTATATGTATATACTTTATAGGGTCTATCTCCATTATTTCTCTATGTTACAAACAATGTATCAAACTTTATATACCCTTAGGATAGGGTATAAAAACGAATGTCGAATTGTTTTTACAGTTTACTTAATAAATGTTCAGTTTATAAAAAAACCTTCTGTTATACGCATTGGTGACTGTGAAGTTATTGATAAACTTGACATTGCAAATGCATTTAACAACTATTTTATATATATAAATATATATAATATATATATATATATAAGTATATAGCCTGCAGTCCTCAACCGTGTTCAGTTGAATCGATCTGTTCTCTATGTTCGACCTCTTATAGTAGTGTTGAACCTTTTCAAATGAGCAGCTTCGTGTTTGATGTCATAACACCTCTTGAAGTGTTAAAGATTATTGGGACTTTGAAAAACTCGAATTCTTGTGGCGCTGATGGCATCTCTAATATTAGCTTCTTTACCACCTTCTTTGAAGGCACAAAAGAAGAACAATCGAAAATGTGTTTCTTTACAGAATCAATAAGTCGCGTTAGTGAAGTTGAAACATCACTACCCGAATAGACATCTTCCCAAAACTCATAAGCCAGATTGTTTTTTAGCTTACTGAAGTTGAACAATACAGAAGAAAAAAAACATACAGATAAGCTACAATCCGTCTGGAACGGATCGTATGATAACCTATCTTCCATCCTATAGAGCTCCTATAAAGTGGGCGTGGGCGTATTGCATTTTCTTTACTGAATTACGATGATAACTTCGAACGTTTGAGGATGTTACATGTAAAATTTCATCAAAATTGGTTTTTGATGAAAACGTACCCAAAAAGTGGGCGTGGCCAAAACTGTTGTATAGGTGAATTGTAGGGAATATGAATACCTAAATATTTGGTCTTAGCAAAATTTTTCGGTTTCAAATAATTTAGTAAAGTAATGAAAAATTGGGCGTGGCACTTGTACTGCATCTTTTTCTCAGAAGCCCAGATATTAAATTTCATCCTCCTAGCTCAAAATTTAAGGCCCAAAAAGTGGTGAGGGACGGATGGACGGACGGACGGACATGGCTCAATCGTTTTCGCTATTGATACTGATCATGAATATATATACTTTATAGGGTCTATCTCGATTATTTCTCTATGTTACAAACTATGTATCAAACCTAATATACCCTTAGGATAGGGTATAAAAATAGGGTAGTGAGTTTTTTGAATAAAACTAAGTTCTTTAATCCTTTACAATTTGAATTTCAAACATACAGAAAAACTACAAGTGGGCGTGGCCAAAACTTTTGTATGAGTGGATTGTAGGGAGTCTGAATACCTACATATTTGGTCTTAACAAAATTTTTCGGTTTCATATAATTTAATGAAATTATGAGAAAGTGGGCGTGGCAGTGGGCGGATTTAAAAAAATTTTACACTTTTACTGTATCTTTTTCTCAGAAGCCCAGATATGAAATTTCATCCTCCTAGCTCAAAATTTAAGGCCCAGGTGAATTGGCAAGATGTGTATGTCATGACTTCTGCCAGTGATCAAATTGATTTTCTGCAAAATGCCATACGTCGTCTCTATAACTCGCACGTCCCGATAAAAACAAAATATTTGCGAACAAATACGATCACGATGTTTACACCTGAAATACAAGAAGCAATAAAACAACGAAACCTGGCTTACAAACGATGGAAACGTTTTAGACTCCCTGAACTTCATGCAGTTTTTCGGGCTTTAAGAAACAGTGTTTCCATGAAAATAAGAGAAGAAAAGAAGCGGGTGTACTCAAAGCGACTTAACAAAATTCTACCCCCGAGAACTTTGTGGAAAAATATCCGAGAGCTTGGAGTTGGTCGGCAAAAGTTGACAGTACCTGAAAATATAAACCCTGATTTCTTAAATTCTGAATTCGCCAAAGTTCAAAGTACTATGTCTGACGGTGGAGAAACCAGTATGGTTGATTCTCTCGTTAATCTTCAAAATAATGATTGCTTCCATTTCACCAGGGTAGATAAAGACGACATTTTAAGTGCCCTTCTGCAAATAAAGTCTAAGGCTATGAGCTTTGATGAAATACATCCACACTTTATTAAAATAATTTTGCCCCACATTCTTCCCACCCTTACACATATTTTTAACACAATTATAATGACATCTGCTTTTCCTCTTTCATGGAATATTACTAAGGTTATACCGATAGTTAAAAAGCCAGCTACCCGTTTGTCACCACCCGAATTTCGACCTATTTCTATTCTTCCATTTTTATCCAAAGTCTTTGAGAAACTTCTTCATAAGCAAATGACACTTTTCGTTAAAACTAATAAGCTTTTAAATATCCAACAGTCAGGTTTCAGGGAAAACCATAGTTATGTCTCTGCTATTTTAAAAGTAACAGATGATTTGAGACGTGCGATGGATCACGACCTAATATCTTTTCTTGGGCTCCTAGACTTCTCAAAAGCCTTTGACACCGTCAATCACGGAATACTTTTTTCAAAATTGAGAGAGAATTTCCGTTTTAGTAACTCTGCAGCTAAGTTGATTCTCTCATATTTAAGTGGAAGGAGTCAAGCCGTATCGTTCGGAGAACAGACCTCACGGTACTTGCAGCTAATGTCAGGAGTACCACAGGGATCGATTCTTGGGCCACTACTATTTGTAATGTTTATTAATGATCTCCCGCAAGTAGTCCAACACTCATCAATACATTTATATGCTGACGATGTGCAGATTCGTTTGACTTGCAAGCTGGGAATGTTGGAAGATGGGGTAGAGAGACTTAATTACGACCTTAACCAAATCTCGCACTGGTCTAAAAGAAATCACCTACAACTAAACCCGGCGAAGTCAAAATGTCTAGTAGTTTATAAAACAAAACTTGATAGTAGCTATTTCACCGCTTTATATTTAGGTAACACTGTTCTGGAATATGTTGATAGTGCCAAAAATCTAGGTATCTGGTTCAATGCTATACTTACATGGGATCAACACATCCGAATAGTTATTGGCATTGACTAAGCATTTTATACCTCAGCATATAAGGCTTAGCTTAGCAAAAACCTTAATTTTACCAATCGCTGCCTACGGATGTCAAATTTTTTGTTGCCATAATTCAGAAAGACGAAGAAATCTTACAGTGGCCTTCAACAATATTACGCGATACGTCTACAATCTGAAACGCTTTGATCATGTTTCTGGATACACTAAGAGGATCTTGGGATGCGACCTACACACATATTTCAAATTTAGCGCTCTTAACATGCTTAACATTATATTCAGTAACAAAGAGCCCCAGTACCTGTACGAGAAACTTCATTTCCCAACTTCCTCTCGTTCGTTAGTGTTTATTCAACCTAGGTTTACGTGCAAAAACTCTGAAAACCAATATTTTGTTTATGGTGTCAGAGAATGGAACGCTTTACCCATGGACATTAGAAGGCTTCGTGGAACCAAGTCTTTTGCTAAAGTTTTATTTAAGTATTTGACCGAAGGTGCTTAGATAAATTTAATTTTATCAGAAGCCCAGATATGAAATTTCATCGTCGTAGCTCAAAATTTAAGGCCCAAAAAGCGGTGACATACGGACGGACGGTCATCGCTCAATCGATTTCGCTATTGATGCTGATCACGAATATATATACTTTATAGAGTCTATCTCGATTATTTCTCTATGTTACAAACTATGTTTCAAACTTAATATACCCTTAGGATAGGGTATAAAAAGGAAAATCAACTGAAGACGCACTGCTGCAGTTTTGTGCCCAACTAATGTCAAACCTTGATACGAAAAAATGCACAGCTGGTTTCTTTATTTACCAAGGCATTTGATTCAGCCATAGTTTTTTGTTGTTAAAACTTGAAAAAGCTGGATTTCGTGGATTCAAGCTTAATTGGTTTAAATCGTATCTTGCGAACAGTTAAGATTGATGAGACTAGGAGTGAAATTAAGTTCACTAATTTAGGTGTTCCACAAGGCTCGGTTCTAAAATAATGTTTTTTGGTTTATCTACTTTACACAAATTGGAAGCAAATGTGTATTTGTGTAGCAAAACAAGCTGTAGTGATAAATGCTTTTTAATCGAAAGGGTTGATGATTTTAAGTACTTGGGGCTCACAATAGATTCTAGAATAAGTTTTTCGAAACATGTGGATATATTGAGAAACTATTTCCGATGAACGCTTAGGCATTTTTTCTATTTGCGCAATATCTGCACTACTACGCTTTTAAAAAGATTTATTATGCCATTTTTCACTCTAAGCTTCAATATGGAATTATGTACGTATTGGGGTGGTATACACCTAAATAAAATACAACCGCTCTTAATTTTGTAGAAATACGTTCTTAGAAAAATATGTCCAAACATATTAGGCATCCTAGTTTTCCTTTGTTCTGTTACTTAAAAATGTTGCCTGCTCGGTATTTTTATTGATTTAATGTGTTAAGGTCTTTCTTTATGAAACATGGAAATCGTAATTTTCGGTTAATTTCAAATTACAATTTACGTGGTAATCTTTCTAATATGTTAACTACTTATATCCATTTTTCGTACTACTGCCTTACCCCCTATCCTAAGGGTATATTAAATTTGATATATAGTTTGTAACATAGAGAAATAATCGAGATAGACCCTATAAAGTATATACATATATTCGTGATCAGCATCAATAGCGAAATCGATAGAGCGATGACCGTCCGTCCGTATGTCACCGCTTTTTGGGCCTTAAATTTTGAGCTAGGACGATGAAATTTCATATCTGAGCTTCTGAGAAAAAGATACATTACAAGTGTAAAAATTTTTTGAATCCGCCCACAGCCACGCGCACTTTTTCATAACTTCACTAAATTATATGAAACCGAAAAAGTTTGTTGAGACCAAATATTTAGGTATTCAGATTCCCTACAATTCACCCATACAAAAGTTTTGGCCACGCGTATTTTTTGGGGGCGGTTTCTTCAAAAAACCAATTTTGATAAAATTTTACATGTAACATCCTCAAACCTTCTACGTTATAGCCATATTTGAGTACAAAATGCAATTTGGCCACACCCACTTTATAAAGAGGAGGATAGGGTATCATACGATCCGTTCCAGACGGATTGAAGCTTTTCTGTATGTTTTATACATACTTTGTGTTCTAAATACCGAATGTCATAGAATATGTCTTTATTATTGCATTGTACTTTTAAACAATTTTATAATTTATAATGAGGCATAAGAAATAAAATTATAATATCTATCTATTTAAGAAAATTGTTTTCGTCCCACCTGGAGCGTCCAAGAAGAAAATGTACGTATGTTGTTTCTCTTAAATATTCGAGGTTGACCGGAGTTGCACTTGATACTAAGGGCTGTGGTAATCCACAGTGATCAAGTGATTGACCTCCCACCAACGACTAAATTATTGAGCAGTGTCAAACATTTGTTGTAGACAAAATCCTTACTATGTTGGTCATACACTCCCAGACATTCTTTTACCAACTGCTATTTTGTATCTTAACCCAAACTCGTCCAGAGACGTAGTGGATTTAACAATGAGATAAACTAGAGACAGAAGCTTCCTTTATCTGGTTCCAATATCTTTCGTTTTCCAATAGTCTCTCCAAAGCTGAGTGAAATGTAGGTTGAATGTAAGCAGCTATCGTCTTCAAGTTTGAAAAGTATGTAGGCCTTTGGACTTCGTGGAGCAGCAGATGAAGGTAATAGCACTCGGCGTCGCTCGAATGAACAATATAAAGCCTACCGAGAATATGATGTGTTTATACCCTATCCTAAGGGTATATTAAGTTTGACACATAGTTTGTAACATAGAGAAATAATCGAGATAGACCCTATAAAGTATATATATTCGTGATCAGCATCAATAGCGAAATCGATTGAGCGATGACCGTCCATCCTTTGGGCCTTAAATTTTGAGCTAGGACGATGAAATTTCATATCTGAGCTTCTGAGAAAAAAATACAGTACAAGTGTAATTTTTTTTAAAATCCGCCCACTGCCACGCCCACTTTTTCATAACTTCACTAAATTATATGAAACCGAAAAATTTTGTTAAGACCAAATATTTAGGCATTCAGATTCCCTACAATCCACCCATACAAAAGTTTTGGCCACGCCCACTTTTTGGGGGCGTTTTCATCACAAAACCGATTATTAGGCCTTAAATTTTTAACTAGGACGCTGAATATCTGGGCTTTCAAGAAAAAGATACAGTACAAGTGTAAAATTTTTTCACATCCGCCCACTGCCACGCCTACTTTTTTATAACTTCACTAAATTATATGAAACCGAAAAATTTTGTTAAGTCCAAATATTTAGGTATTCAGATTCCCTACAATTCACCCATAGAACAATTTTGGTCACGCCCACATTTTGGGGGCGTTTTCATCAAAAAACAGATTTTGATAAAATTTTACATGTAACATCCTCAAACGTTCGACATTATAGCTATATTTGAGTACAAAATGCAATTTGGCCACGCCCACTTTATAGAGAGGAGGATAGGGTATCATACGATCCGTTCCAGACGGATTGTAGCTTTTCTGTATGTTTTTTATACCCTATCCTAATGGTATATTAAGTTTGACACATAGTTTGTAACATAGAGAAATAATCGAGATAGACCCTATAAAGTATATATATTCGTGATCAGCATCAATAGCGAAATCGATTGAGCGATGACCGTCCGTCCGTCCGTTCGTCCGTCCGTCCGTCCGTATGTCACCGCTTTTTGGGCCTTAAATTTTGAGCTAGGACGATGAAATTTCATATCTGGGCTTCTGACGAAAAGATACAGTACAAGTGTAAAATTTTTTTACATCCGCCCACTGCACGCCTACTTTTTTATAACTTCACTTAATTATATGAAACCGAAAAATTTTGTTAAGACCAAATATTTGGGTATTTAGATTCCCTACAATTCACCCGTAGAACAGTTTTGGCCACGCCCACTTTTTGGCGGCGTTATCATTTATCTTCGTTATCATTTATCTTACGTCCGTTCGTCCGTCCATATGTCACCGCTTTTTGGTCCTTAAATTTTGAGCTAGGACGATGAAATTTCATATCTGGACTTCTGAGAAAAAGATACAGTACAAGTGTAAAAATTTTTGAAATCCGCCCACTGCCACGCCCACTTTTTCATAACTTCACTAAATTATATGAAACCGAAAAATTTTGTTAAGTCCAAATATTTAGGTATTCAGATTCCCTACAATTCACCCATAGAACAGTTTTGGTCACGCCCACCTTTTGGGGGCGTTTTCATCAAAAAACAGATTTTGATAAAATTTTACATGTAACATCCTCAAACGTTCGACATTATAGCTATATTTGAGTACCAAATGCAATTTAGCCACGCCCTCTTTATAGAGAGGAGGATAGGGTATCATACGATCCGTTCCAGACGGATTGTAGCTTTTCTGTATGTTTATACCCTATCCTAAGGGTATATTAAGTTTGACACATAGTTTGTAACATAGAGAAATAATCGAGATAGACCCTATAAAGTATATATATTCGTGATCAGCATCAATAGCGAAATCGATTGAGCGATGACCGTCCGTCCGTCCGTATGTCACCGCTTTTTGGGCCTTAAATTTTGAGCTAGGACGATGAAATTTCATATCTGGGCTTCTGAGGAAAAGATACAGTACAAGTGTAAAAATTTTTGAAATCCGCCCACTGCCACGCCCACTTTTTCATAACTTCACTAAATTATATGAAACCGAAAAATTTTGTTAAGAGCAAATATTTAGGCATTCAGATTCCCTACAATCCACCCATACAAAAGTTTTGGCCACGCCCACTTTTTGGGGGCGTTTTCATCACAAAACCGATTTTTGGGCCTTAAATTTTGAACTAGGACGCTGAAATTTCATATCTGGGCTTCTGAGGAAAAGATACAGTACAAGTGTAAAAATTTTTGAAATCCGCCCACTGCCACGCCCACTTTTTCATAACTTCACTAAATTATATGAAACCGAAAAATTTTGTTAAGACCAAATATTTAGGCATTCAGATTCCCTACAATCCACCCATACAAAAGTTTTGGTCACGCCCACTTTTTGGGGGCGTTATCATCAAAAAACCTATTTTGATAAAATTTTACATGTAACATCCTCAAACGTTCGACATTATAGCTATATTTGAGTACAATATGCAATTTGGCCATGCCCACTTTATAGAGAGGAGGATAGGGTATCATACGATCCGTTCCAGACGGATTGTAGCTTTTCTGTATGTTTTATATATATTTCAATCTAATATAAAAAATACGACAAAGATAATAAATGTGTTGCAAAAGAGAAAAAAACATCCAGAAAAGCTATAATCCGTCTGGAACGGATCGTATGATACCCTATCCTCCTATCTATAAAGTGGGCGTGGCCAAATTGCATTTTGTACTCAAATATAGCTATAATGTCGAACGTTTGAGGATCTTACATGTACAATTTTATCAAAATAGGTTTTTTTATGATAACGCCCCCAAAAAGTGGGCGTGGCCAAAACTGTTCTATGGGTGAATTGTAGGGAATCTAAATACCCAAATATATGGTCTTAACAAAATTTTTCGGTTTCATATAATTTAGTGAAGTTATAAAAAAGTAGGCGTGGCAGTGGGCGGATGTAAAAAAAATTTACACTACTGTTGTATCTTTTCGTCAGAAGTACAGATATGAAATTTCAGCGTCCTAATTAAAAATTTAAGGCCCAAAAATTGGTTTTATGATGAAAACGCCCCCAAAAAGTGGGCGTGGCCAAAACTTTTGTATGAGTGGATTGTAGGGAATCTGACTTCCTAAATATTTGGTCTTAACAAAATTTTTCGGTTTCATATAATTTAGTGAAGTTATGAAAAAGTGGACGTGGCAGTGGGCGGATTTAAAAAAATTTTACACGTGTACTGTATCTTTTTCTCAGAAGCCCAGATATGAAATTTCATCGTCCTAGCTCAAAATTTAAGGCCCAAAAAGCGGTGACATACGAACGGACGGTCATCGCTCAATCGATTTAGCTATTTATGCTGATCACGAATATATATACTTTATAGAGTCTATCTCGATTATTTCTCTATGTTACAAACTATGTGTCAAACTTAATATACCCTTAGGATAGGGTATAAAAAGGAAAATCAACTGAAGACGCACTGCTGCAGTTTTGTGCCCAACTAATGTCAAACCTTGATACGAAAAAATGCACAGCTGGTTTGTTTATTTACCAAGGCATTTGATTCAGCCATAGTTTTTTGTTGTTAAAACTTGAAAAAGCTGGATTTCGTGGATTCATGCTTAATTGGTTTAAATCGTATCTTACGAACAGTTAAGATTGATGAGACTAGGAGTGAAATTAAGTTCACTAATTTAGGTGTTCCACAAGGCTCGGTTCTAAAATAATGTTTTTTGGTTTATCTACTTTACACAAATTGGAAGCAAATGTGTATTTGTGTAGCAAAACAAGCTGTAGTGATAAATGCTTTTTAATCGAAAGGGTTGATGATTTTAAGTACTTGGGGCTCACCATAGATTCTAGAATAAGTTTTTCGAAACATGTGGATATATTGAGAAACTATTTCCGATGAACGCTTAGGCATTTTTTCTATTTGCGCAATATCTGCACTACTACGCTTTTAAAAAGATTTATTATGCCATTTTTCACTCTAAGCTTCAATATGGAATTATGTACGTATTGGGGTGGTATACACCTAAATAAAATACAACCGCTCTTAATTTTGTAGAAATACGTTCTTAGAAAAATATGTCCAAACATATTAGGCATCCTAGTTTTCCTTTGTTCTGTTACTTAAAAATGTTGCCTGCTCGGTATTTTTATTGATTTAATGTGTTAAGGTCTTTCTTTATGAAACATGGAAATCGTAATTTTCGGTTAATTTCAAATTACAATTTACGTGGTAATCTTTCTAATATGTTAACTACTTATATCCATTTTTCGTACTACTGTCTTACCCCCTATCCTAAGGGTATATTAAGTTTTATATATAGTTTGTAACATAGAGAAATAATCGAGATAGACCCTATAAAGTATATACATATATTCGTGATCAGCATCAATAGCGAAATCGATTGACCGATGACCGTCCGTCCGTATGTCACCGCTTTTTGGGCCTTAAATTTTGAGCTAGGACGATGAAATTTCATATCTGAGCTTCTGAGAAAAAGATACATTACAAGTGTAAAAATTTTTTGAATCCGCCCACAGCCACGCGCACTTTTTCATAACTTCACTAAATTATATGAAACCGAAAAAGTTTGTTGAGACCAAATATTTAGGTATTCAGATTCCCTACAATTCACCCATACAAAAGTTTTGGCCACGCGTATTTTTTGGGGGCGGTTTCTTCAAAAAACCAATTTTGATAAAATTTTACATGTAACATCCTCAAACCTTCTACGTTATAGCCATATTTGAGTACAAAATGCAATTTGGCCACACCCACTTTATAAAGAGGAGGATAGGGTATCATACGATCCGTTCCAGACGGATTGAAGCTTTTCTGTATGTTTATACCCTATCCTAAGGGTATATTAAGTTTGACACATAGTTTGTAACATAGAGAAATAATCGAGATAGACCCTATAAAGTATATATATTCGTGATCAGCATCAATAGCGAAATCGATTGAGCGATGACCGTCCGTCCGTCCGTCCGTCCGTCCGTATGTCACCGCTTTTTGGGCCTTAAATTTTGAGCTAGGACGATGAAATTTCATATCTGGGGTTCTGAGAAAAAGATACAGTACAAGTGTAAAAATTTTTGAAATCCGCCCACTGCCACGCCCACTTTTTCATAACTTCACTAAATTATATGAAACCGAAAACTTTTGTTAAGACCAAATATTTAGGCATTCAGATTCCCTACAATCCACCCATACAAAAGTTTTGGCCACGCCCACTTTTTGGGGGCGTTTTTATCACAAAACCAATTTTTGGGCCTTCAATTTTTAAGTAGGACGCTGAAATTTCATATCTGGGCTTCCAAGAAAAAGATACAGTACAAGTGTAAAATTTTTTTACATACGCCCACTGCCACGCCTACTTTTTTATAACTTCACTAAATTATATGAAACCGAAAAATTTTGTTAAGACCAAATATTTGGGTCTTTAGATTCCCTACAATTCACCCATAGAACAGTTTTGGCCACGCCCACTTTTTAGGGGCGTTATCATCAAAAAACCTATTTTGATAAAATTTTACATGTAACATCCTCAAACGTTCGACATTATAGCTATATTTGAGTACAATATGCAATGCGGATACGCCCACTTTATAGAGAGGAGGATAGGGTATCATACCATCCGTTCCAAACGGATTGTAGCTTTTCTGTATGTTTTATACATACTTTGTGTTCTAAATACCGAATGTCATAGAATATGTCTTTATTATTGCATTGTACTTTTAAACAATTTTATAATTTATAATGAGGCATAAGAAATAAAATTATAATATCTATCTATTTAAGAAAATTGTTTTCGTCCCACGAAAATGTACGTATGTTGTTTCTCTTAAATATTCGAGGTTGACCGGAGTTGCACTTGATACTAAGGGCTGTGGTAATCCACAGTGATCAAGTGATTGACCTCCCACCAACGACTAAATTATTGAGCAGTGTCAAACATTTGTTGTAGACAAAATCCTTATTATGTTGGTCATACACTCCCAGACATTCTTTTACCAACTGCTATTTTGTATCTTAACCCAAACTCGTCCAGAGACGTAGTGGATTTAACAACTGGCAAAAACCAGCATTATTGAGAACAGATCTCAATGAGATAAACTAGAGACAGAAGCTTCCTTTATCTGGTTCCAATATCTTTCATTTTCCAATAGTCTCTCCAAAGCTGAGTGGAATGTAGGTTGAATGTAAGCAGCTATCGTCTTCAAGTTTGAAAAGTATGTAGGCCTTTGGACTTCGTGGAGCAGCAGATGAAGGTAATAGCACTCGGCGTCGCTCGAATGAACAATTTAAGCCTACCGAGAATATGATCTGTTTATACCCTATCCTAAGGGTATATTAAGTTTGACACATAGTTTGTAACATAGAGAAATAATCGAGATAGACCCTATAAAGTATATATATTCGTGATCAGCATCAATAGCGAAATCGATTGAGCGATGACCGTCCATCCGTCCGTCCGTATGTCACCGCTTTTTGGGCCTTAAATTTTGAGCTAGGACGATGAAATTTCATATCTGAGCTTCTGAGAAAAAGATACAGTACAAGTGTAATTTTTTTTTAAATCCGCCCACTGCCACGCCCACTTTTTCATAACTTCACTAAATTATATGAAACCGAAAAATTTTGTTAAGACCAAATATTTAGGCATTCAGATTCCCTACAATCCACCCATACAAAAGTTTTGGCCACGCCCATTTTTTGGGGGCGTTTTCATCACAAAACCGATTATTAGGCCTTAAATTTTTAACTAGGACGCTGAATATCTGGGCTTTCAAGAAAAAGATACAGTACAAGTGTAAAATTTTTTCACATCCGCCCACTGCCACGCCTACTTTTTTATAACTTCACTAAATTATATGAAACCGAAAAATTTTGTTAAGTCCAAATATTTAGGTATTCAGATTCCCTACAATTCACCCATAGAACAATTTTGGTCACGCCCACATTTTGGGGGCGTTTTCATCAAAAAACAGATTTTGATAAAATTTTACATGTAACATCCTCAAACGTTCGACATTATAGCTATATTTGAGTACAAAATGCAATTTGGCCACGCCCACTTTATAGAGAGGAGGATAGGGTATCATACGATCCGTTCCAGACGGATTGTAGCTTTTCTGTATGTTTTTTATACCCTATCCTAATGGTATATTAAGTTTGACACATAGTTTGTAACATAGAGAAATAATCGAGATAGACCCTATAAAGTATATATATTCGTGATCAGCATCAATAGCGAAATCGATTGAGCGATGACCGTCCGTCCGTCCGTATGTCACCGCTTTTTGGGCCTTAAATTTTGAGCTAGGACGATGAAATTTCATATCTGGGCTTCTGACGAAAAGATACAGTACAAGTGTAAAATTTTTTTACATCCGCCCACTGCACGCCTACTTTTTTATAACTTCACTTAATTATATGAAACCGAAAAATTTTGTTAAGACCAAATATTTGGGTATTTAGATTCCCTACAATTCACCCGTAGAACAGTTTTGGCCACGCCCACTTTTTGGCGGCGTTATCATTTATCTTCGTTATCATTTATCTTACGTCCGTTCGTCCGTCCATATGTCACCGCTTTTTGGTCCTTAAATTTTGAGCTAGGACGATGAAATTTCATATCTGGACTTCTGAGAAAAAGATACAGTACAAGTGTAAAAATTTTTGAAATCCGCCCACTGCCACGCCCACTTTTTCATAACTTCACTAAATTATATGAAACCGAAAAATTTTGTTAAGTCCAAATATTTAGGTATTCAGATTCCCTACAATTCACCCATAGAACAGTTTTGGTCACGCCCACCTTTTGGGGGCGTTTTCATCAAAAAACAGATTTTGATAAAATTTTACATGTAACATCCTCAAACGTTCGACATTATAGCTATATTTGAGTACCAAATGCAATTTGGCCACGCCCTCTTTATAGAGAGGAGGATAGGGTATCATACGATCCGTTCCACACGGATTGTAGCTTTTCTGTATGTTTTATATATATTTCAATCTAATATAAAAAATACGACAAAGATAATAAATGTGTTGCAAAAGAGAAAAAAACATTCAGAAAAGCTATAATCCGTCTGGAACGGATCGTATGATACCCTATCCTCCTATCTATAAAGTGGGCGTGGCCAACTTGCATTTTGTACTCAAATATAGCTATAATGTCGAACGTTTGAGGATGTTACATGTATAATTTTATCAAAATAGGTTTTTTTATGATAACGCCCCCAAAAAGTGGGCGTGGCCAAAACTGTTCTATGGGTGAATTGTAGGGAATCTAAATACCCAAATATATGGTCTTAACAAAATTTTTCGGTTTCATATAATTTAGTGAAGTTATAAAAAAGTAGGCGTGGCAGTGGGCGGATGTAAAAAAATTTACACTACTGTTGTATCTTTTCGTCAGAAGTACAGATATGAAATTTCAGCGTCCTAGTTAAAAATTTAAAGCCCAAAAATTGGTTTTATGATGAAAACGCCCCCAAAAAGTGGGCGTGGCCAAAACTTTTGTATGAGTGGATTGTAGGGAATCTGACTTCCTAAATATTTGGTCTTAGCAAAATTTTTCGGTTTCATATAATTTAGTGAAGTTATGAAAAAGTGGGCGTGGCAGTGGGCGGATTTAAAAAAATTTTACACGTGTACTGTATCTTTTTCTCAGAAGCCCAGATATGAAATTTCATCGTCCTAGCTCAAAATTTAAGGCCCAAAAAGCGGTGACATACGAACGGACGGTCATCGCTCAATCGATTTAGCTATTTATGCTGATCACGAATATATATACTTTATAGGGTCTATCTCGATTATTTCTCTATGTTACAAACTATGTGTCAAACTTAGTATACCCTTAGGATAGGGTATAAAAATAAGTAGATACATAGATGGTTAGATTTATTGAAATAAATGAAAATAAAATCATGAATATCTTTATAATTTATTTCTAAAAGCCAGTTTTACTTTTTTGAGAAAAATGGATTCGTTTCTTAAACTTCTAATATTATTAGGTAAGCTATTAAAAAGTCTAGGAGCAATGGCAGTAAAAAAATTAAGAAAAATTTGCAGATTGGGATGTGGTACTAAAACAAGGTTCTGATTGTTCACCCTCAAGTTATGACTAGAATAGCATCTGTTCAATAGATAATCCGATCTGGCGAAAAATACCTTCAAAACTTTATAAAAATACAGGTGTTTCAGAGGAAGAACTTTAAGGCATCTGAAAAGTATGAAGCTTTTAGTACAAATAATACGAATAACATGTTTTTGAGAAACTGGAAGTGGGTGCATTTTATTGTTGTGAGTACCACCCCAGGACACTATGCCATATTCAAGCTTAGAATGCACTAAACCATAATAGATACATTTAAGAAGATCCCGTGAGCAGTATGGTTTTAAAAAGTATATTTGTCTTGTAGCAGCTAAAAGATACTTCTTAAGTGCATCAGTATGGGCAAACCAACTCATCTTCCAATCAAGCAAAACACCAAGATACTTAAATGTCTTTACACTCTCAATAATAAAACATTTATCACAACATGTACGTGATTAAAAAATGTCTGTGAGTTTACCGTCGATTTACACATGTCCTTACTATGTTTGTATTTGTTGCAGTTTGCACAATGAAAAAAGAATGGACCATAGTCTACTACCTTACCAAACACATTGAAAAACATACAGAAAAGCTACAATCCGTCTGGAACGGATCGTATGATACCCTATCCTCCTCTCTATAAAGTGGGCGTGGCCAAATTGCATTTTGTACTCAAATATAGCTATAATGTCGAACGTTTGAGGATGTTACATGTAAAATTTCATGAAAATCGGTTTTTTGATGAAAACGCCCCCAAAAAGTGGGCGTGACCAGAACTATTCTACGGGTGAATTGTAGGGAATCTATATACCTAAATATTTGGTCTTAACAAAATTTTTCGGTTTCATATAATTTAGTGAAGTTATAAAAAAGTAGGCGTGGCAGTGGGCGGATGTAAAAAAAATTTACACTTCTACTGTATCTTTTCGTCATAAGCCCAGATATGAAATTTCAGCGTCCTAGTTAATAATTTAAGGCCCAAAACTCGGTTTTGTGATGAAAACGCCCCCAAAAAGTGGGCGTGGCCAAAACTTTTGTATGGGTGGATTGTAGGGAATCTGAATGCCTAAATATTTGGTCTTAACAAAATTTTTCGGTTTCATATAATTTAGTGAAGTTATGAAAAAGTGGGCGTGGCAGTGGGCGGATTTCAAAAATTTTTACACTTGTACTGTATCTTTTTCTCAGAAGCCCAGATATGAAATTTCATCGTCCTAGCTCAAAATTTAAGGCCCAAAAAGCGGTGACATACGGACGAACGGTCATCGCTCAATCGATTTCGCTATTGATGCTGATCACGAAAAAACAGAAAGCAAAGAAATAGGCCTATAATTATTTATAGACGTTTTATCACCTTTTTTAAATAAAGGTATCACTTCGGCTTATTTTAAATCGTCTGGGAAGACACCATTGAAAATGCTTTTGTTGTAAATATGACATAAGATGTCACAAATATTCAAAGATATTTTCTTAACGAAATTATTCGAAAAGCACGTAGTTGATTTAGAATTCGAGTTTTTGAGGGAGATAATAATTTTGTACAACTCAAAAGATAAAGTTATAGGGTCAAAGAAGAAGCTCCGAGGGGAAGATACATCCTTAGATAAGTAATCGCATTTCGTAGAATCAGCACAACTATCTGATACTATTCTTTTGTGCCAACAGAGGCAAAGAATTCATTAAATTTATCTGCTAAAACCTTGGGATTTCTTATGATAACATCATTATCTTTTAAGCACTGAATTTTTATGATTTGCGGTGATTTATTCAATAATTCTTTAACTAAATCCCATTCTTTTTTCGATTGGCCTTTGCAATCACGAAACTTATTTAAGTAAAAATTGGTTTTACACACACGAACATCTTTAGAAATATCTTTGCATAATTTTTTGTAAGCAATAAGGATTCTATCATTATTTGGATATTTAACTTTTTTTTTATATAGTTTGTTCTTCTCTTTAATTTTATTCAGTAACTCAAAAGATATCTAAGGTTTTAGCTTTTTTAATTTAGTATCACATTTTTCTACTGTTCTGGAACATTGCTTGACATACTTATTTAAAATTTCAATAAATGCAACATAAGCTCTAGAAGGATCGCTTTCATTAAATATGGTTTCCCAGCATTCAAAACGAAGAAGATTATTAAAAGCTACATAATCAGTTTTAACGAATGAAAAGCTGGAAGGCAAGTTTTTAGAGTTTATGTCAGAAACATCTTTTAAGCTCAAGCACGTCATGCAATGGTCAGTTAAGTGCAGATCAAAAACAGAACTGCTGATCAACAGTTTTTGGGAATTAAAAAATTGGACCATAATGTGGTCAATGCAGGTACTAGTAGAGTCTGAGATACGAGTTGGCTTGTTTATACAAGACTCCAAGCCATAAGATGACAGTAGAAATAAATAGTTATCTACTTGAATAGAATTTTGTAAAGTATCTATATTGAAGTCGCCCACTAATATTACATCATTGGAATGTTCACTTGATAGTAGATTTTCTAATTCCTCGTAAAACACGCTATTAGTTGACTCATTGAATCTATATACACAGAATAATGTTAACTGTTTGTCTTTCACCTTCAGTTTTAAAACATCACAACTATGCAAATTATAAGGATAAACTTCAACATTTTTACCTTTAATAAAAGCGGCAACACCACCAGATGCATATTCGTTATTACAGCACGACATGAAATCATACCCATCAATATGAAAAAGCTACTTTTCTTCTTCATAAATCCATGTTTCCGATAAAAAAATAAAGTCCGGCTTATTAACAAAAGAATTTAAATGAACAAGAAAGTTATCAAAATTTTTACGCATACTTCTAATATTTTGGTGAATAATAAGCAAATTATGTAAGTATTTCTGGTTAAAAACGAGATCATGAGAGTCAACGTCTAAACAGTTGACAGAGGGAATGTTGGAAAATTGTGGATCAAGCATGGATCATGTTTTTTACCCAAACATACTTATACATTTTTTCTTTCTTAGCCTTTTGTGCAGATTTCAAAAGATATCTTATTTCACTGTTTAAGGATTCATTTATGTAAATTTTACTATTTTTTTCACAATCAAAAATGTTTGAATTTAAGTTATTTTTATTGACAAATTTTTTCTTCATAACTGAATTTTTCTTTAACTTAGAAATAAATTTAACAACCACAATATTTGATTCACTTCTATCTGAATTATTGGTCTTTTTAACATTTTTAACATATCAATTGTCTATATCAGCCTCAGATATATCAGCACACACACCCTTTGTAAAAACTTCGATAGCACAATTAAGAGCATTACTATTGTTTACATTTGGTACGCCCACTATTTCAACACAATTTTCTCTACTTCGTTGGTGCAAACAATTCACCTCAGTTTGAAGTTTACAATTATTTCATTCTACACCGTTTCTAGCGTTATCACAGGAGTGTTGTGAGTAGCACTCTGTTGAAGTTGATGTTGCTGCTGACTTAAAACCGGTTCTTGAACCCGCTGGTGTTGTTGTTGTTGCTTTTGCTGTAGATGATCATGTTGGTGCTGATGTTCTAATAGACTCCGTTCTGCATTAGTTTGGGTTAGGAGCGGCGAGACTAGCTGCGGAACTGCCGTAACGAATTTTGGCAATTCAGCTGATGAGAGAGGCGAACTATTATCAGCAAATATTTTTGTAGGAAGTCGATCACGTTGCTGTTTCGAAATATTCGTCGGAGGGGGAGAGCGAAAAAATCAACATCTGCCGATTGAATATTCACGCAACTGCAATGAAAATATTCATTGCAACCCACACATTTTATTTTTGGCTGATTGCGTTCAACTTTCAGTTTGCAAACACAAGGCATTTTTTATGAAAATTATATTTATTATATAGATTAAAGAAAACAAAAATAAATCTTTACACAGCCAGATCACAGTACGTTTTGACCCCACGACACTACGTACACAACTTTGTTTTTTATTCGAAAGTCTCATTCATCAAAACTCTGATCTTTCACAAATACAGAAATTGAAATATCTCAGAACTTCTATTACTGGAACTGCTGCTGGCTTAATTCAATATCTTCCCATAGATGATAAAAACTAAAATATAGCCCGGGAAATTTTAACAGTGCGATACCAAAACAAACGCAAACTTGTTAATACACAACTAAGAATTTTCATGGAGCAGAAAAAGCTGTTCCATGAATCTGCTTCATCCTTAAAAACCTCGCATGATACAAGCAGTGTATCCTCGCTTTAACAATCCTCAGGGTAAGAGTTGAATCGTGTGATACTTTGTATCCTTATTATACCCTATCCTAAGGGTATATTAAGTTTGACACATAGTTTGTAACATAGAGAAATAATCGAGATAGACCCTATAAAGTATATATATTCGTGATCAGTATCAATAGCGAAGACGATTGAGCCATGTCCGTCCGTCCGTCCGTCCGTCTGTATGTCACCACTTTTTGGGCCTTACATTTTGAGCTAGGAGGATGAAACTACATATCTGAGCTTTTGAGAATTACACAAGCAGTACAAGTGTAAACATTTTTCAAATCCGCCCACTGCCACGCCTACGTTTTCATAACTTCACTAAATTATATGAAACCGAAAAATTTTGTTGAGACAAAATATTTAGATATTCAGATTGTCTACAATTCGCTCATACTTCAATTTTGGCCACGCCCACTTTTTGGGAGCGTTTTCATCAAAAAACCGACTTTGATGAAATTTTACATGTAACATACTCAAACGATCGAAGTTATCATCGTAATTCAGTAAAGAAACTGCAATACGGCCACGCCCACTTTATAAGGGCTCGATAGAAAGGAGGATAGGGTATCATACGATCCGTTCCAGACGGATTGTAGCTTTTCTGTATGTTTATACCCTATCCTAAGGGTGTATTAAGTTTGACACATAGTTTGTAACATAGAGAAATAATCGAGATAGACCCTATAAAGTATATATATTCGTGATCAGCATCAATAGCGAAATCGATTGAGCGATGACCGTCCGTCCGTATGTCACCGCTTTTTGGGCCTTAAATTTTGAGCTAGGACGATGAAATTTCATATCTGGGCTTCTGAGAAAAAGATACAGTACAAGTGTAAAAATTTTTGAAATCCGCCCACTGCCACGCCCACTTTTTCATAACTTCACTAAATTATATGAAACCGAAAAATTTTGTTAAGACCAAATATTTAGGCATTCAGATTCCCTACAATCCACCCATACAAAAGTTTTGGCCACGCCCACTTTTTGGGGGCGTTTTCATCACAAAACCGAGTTTTGGGCCTTAAATTATTAACTAGGACGCTGAAATTTCATATCTGGGCTTATGACGAAAAGATACAGTAGAAGTGCAAATTTTTTTTACATCCGCCCACTGCCACGCCTACTTTTTTATAACTTCACTAAATTATATGAAACCGAAAAATTTTGTTAAGTCCAAATATTTAGGTATTCCGATTCTCTACAATTCACCCATAGAAGAGTTTTGGCCACGCCCACTTTTTGGGGGCATTTTCATCAAAAAACAGATTTTTATAAAATTTTACATGTAACATCCTCAAACGTTCGAGGTTATAGCCAAATTTGAGTACGAAATGCAATTTGGCCACGCCCACTTTATGGAGAGGAGGATAGGGTATTAGACGATCCGTTCCAGACGGACTGTAGCTTTTCTGTATGTTTATATCCTATCCTAAGGGTATATTAAGTTTGACACATAGTTTGTAACATAGAGAAATAATCGAGATAGACCCTATAAAGTATATATATTCGTGATCAGCATCAATAGCGAAATCGATTGAGCGATGACCGTCCGTCCGTCCGTCCGTCCGTTCGTCCGTATGTCACCGCTTTTTGGGCCTTAAATTTTGAGCTAGGACGATGAAATTTCATATCTGCGCTTCTGAGAAAAAGATACAGTACAAGTGTAAAAATTTTTTAAATCCGCCCACTGCCACGCCCACTTTTTCATAACTTCACTAAATTATATGAAACCGAAAAATTTTGTTAAGACCAAATATTTAGGCATTCAGATTCCCTACAATCCACCCATACAAAAGTTTTGGCCACGCCCACCTTTTGGGGGCGTTATCATCAAAAAACCTATTTTGATAAAATTTTACATGTAACATCCTCAAACGTTCGACATTATAGCTATATTTGAGTACAATATGCAATTTGGCCATGCCCACTTTATAGAGAGGAGGATAGGGTATCATACGATCCGTTCCAGACGGATTGTAGCTTTTCTGTATGTTTTATATTGTATTTAACAAGCTTCCGCCTCAAACTCAAAGAGATTGGGAGAATAAACTAGGAACCACAAAGTTTCTTCCCGAATGGAAAAACTTTATGTCCTTTATCGCAAGTTGATTCAATTCCATAGAGAATGTATCGGAAATGAAAAGTGTTTTGAAGTACTCACCGCCGACGGCAACCTTCTATTGGAGATCACATGCCATGAATTTGCAAGTAAATTCGCAGCAAAAAAGCAAACAGTATCTCGGCTTTGTAAAGCTTTTCATGCAAAATTGTTTTATCCATGGACCCTAAAACACGTGCAGACATAGTCAAGAGAAACTCAATTTGCTGTAATTGCTTAGGTTATGACCACCACCCATCAGCCTGCATTAGTAGCAATCGTTGGTTTAAATGCGGTCTCATGGACCACACCTTACTTCATATTGAATCTCAAGGTACCTATATTGCACAAAATACGAACCTACATCAACAAAGGACTCAATTTCAAGGACATAATAACGACCATCACACAACTCAAAATCATTTAGTTTACAATATAGAACAACCACCTCTCTCAGATGATTTAAATTTCCAAGTCTTCAATACTCATTTCAACAAAATGAGGTCCAAGGCACTTTTAGCTACAGCATTGGTTGAAGTCGCCGCTTCAAATGGAACACGTCACGTTTTTAGAGCTTTGATCGACCCCGGGTCAGAAGCTACGTTCATTACTGAGAACGGCACCCAACTCTTAAATCTTAAAAAAACAAAGCAGTTCAGCAAAGATTACAGGTTTAGGAATAACTTCAACAGGCACTTCTACTAGCCTAGTCGAATTCACTCTCTACTCTCTGTTCAACGGCTTGCTCTGCATTAACGTTTAGGCCTTCCTGTTTCCTCAACTTACATCAACGTTGCCAACGCAGCACCTACCGCAAAACATGTGGGATTATCTGTGTAAATTACGATTGGCAGATGCAACGTACAAAGTCCTTGGTAA
Organism: Xylota sylvarum; assembly: GCA_905220385.1. Lineage (NCBI taxonomy): Eukaryota > Metazoa > Arthropoda > Insecta > Diptera > Syrphidae > Xylota > Xylota sylvarum. Next base: position 53,338,324 of record LR999957.1, read on the forward strand.
AATAGACATATTAATAAGTGCTGACGTTTACGGATCCATTATTTTAGAAGGTCTAATAAAAGGTCCAGAAGGATCTCCAGTTGCACAGTTAACTGAACTCGGCTGGATTTTAACAGGTGCCACCAACGCCAACTCTGCGTCCCAGTCTCTCACTGTAAATAACCACTTTAACTCCTGAGATGCACAATTAAAGCATTTCTGAGAGATTGAGGAGAAACTGGACGTAAGGAAGCGAACTCCAGAGGAGGAGCAGTATCAACAACATTTCAAAAGGACGGTTAAATGAAGGAAAGATGGCCGATATGAAGTACAATTCCCTTTTAAGAACGTGATTCGACCGCACTAAGGTAATTCAAAGAAGGCAGCAATTGCAAGATTCTTCCAAATTGAAAGACGCTTTGCCTCAAATGAAAAGTTACGGCAGGCTTACACTGCCTGCATAGATGAATACATTGCCTTAGGACGCATGACAGAAATCATGAAAGAAAAGGAACGAGTAGATGGAGGTCACTACTTTATACCTCATTACGCAGTGGTAAAGGAATCAAGTGCCTCTACCAAATTACGCGTAGTCTTCGATGCTTCGTGCAAAACATCAAATGGATTGTCATTGAATGAGACGCTTATGGTAGGGCCTCGATTGCAACCCGACATTATAGATCTCATTGCCCAATGGAGAAAGTTCAAGGTGGCATTGGTGGCAGACATTAGTATGATGTACCGCCAAATATGGATGACACAAAAGGACGTTCCCTATCAACTAATTTTATGGAGATCATCGCCTGCTCAACCACAAAAATGTTGAGGTGTTGGTGTTTAAGTTCAATGCAAGCAACAGATTTATGCATTTAAACCACAGAACCAAATTTTTGCACTAAATGTACAGAACAACACTACCGACAAACTCAAACACTAAAACTAAACTCAAGGAAGTGTCAAATATGAAGCCTGAAGCAGTGCATGCATCCTTTCCTTTTTAACATTATAAACTTTATCAGAGTAAGTGATTTTCCATTTCACTTCAACTTTAATAATGGCAGACTTGAAGAAAGGGAAAGGATGCATACATTCGCACGATCTACCTATGTAATTCGAACTTGCCGCCTAACATATGGGGTATTACTGTAAATTCGTTTAGAATTTTGCACTCATACATTGCAATGTCTTTTTTGTTTTTTTTATACCCTATCCTAAGGGTATATTAAGTTTGACACATAGTTTGTAACATAGAGAAATAATCGAGATAGACCCTATAAAGTATATATATTCGTGATCAGCATCAATAGCGGAATCGATTGAGCGATGACCGTCGGTCCGTCCGTCCGTCCGTATGTCACCGCTTTTTGGGCCTTAAATTTTGAGCTACGACGATGAAATTTCATATCTGGGCTTCTGAGAAAAAGATACAGTACAAGTGTAAAAATTTTTGAAATCCGCCCACTGCCACGCCCACTTTTTCATAACTTCACTAAATTATATGAAACCGAAAAATTTTGTTAAGACCAAATATTTAGGCATTCAAATTCCCTACAATCCACCCATACAAAAGTTTTGGCCACGTCCACTTTTTGGGGGCGTTTTCATCACAAAACCGATTTTAGGGATTTAAATTTTGAACTAGGACGCTGAAATTTCATATCTCGGCTTCTGACGAAAAGATACAGTACAAGTGTATAATTTTTTAACATCCGCCCACCGTCACGCCTATTTTTTATAACTTCACTAAATTATATGAAACCGAAAAAATTTGTTAAAACCAAATATTTGGGTATTTCGATTCCCTACAATTCACCCATAGAACAGTTTTGGTCACGCCCACTTTTTGGGGGCGTTATCATCAAAAAGCCGATTTTGATAAAATTTTACATGTAACATCCTCAAACGTTCGACATTATAGCTATATTTGAGTACAAAATGCAATTTGGCCACGCCCACTTTATAGAGAGGAGGATAGGGTATCATACGATCCGTTCCAGACGGATTGTAGCTTTTCTGTATGTTTTTTTATAAGAAGGTGGAAAGCATCGAAAGCCTGAGTGTGGGACTTTAATCCATTAAAACCACATCTGCATCCAACCCCGGACCCCAACGGTCCGGGGTTGGATGCAGATGTGCAGTGGAAAGCATCGAAAGCCTGAGTGTGGGACTTTAATCCATTAAAACCACATCTGCATCCAACCCCGGACCCCAACGGTACCACCGCTAGGCATTTCATCATAGGGGGGTTTCCAGCCGTAGCTGCTTCTCTTTTGTCTGCATGTCCGGAGATGTAGGTGGAAGTGCACGAAAGTCTGCCTGTGGATAAGTGGGTGTTTTGTTTTTCTTTTGATTGCTCCAATGGATGTGGTAATCTTCTAAAGATACTAATAGCCCGGAATAATAGCATGCACGATTCGCAAGCCTGAATACTTAATGCCAGGAATGCGCCTGCGTACTAATCCACACCCTACACTCTTCGACCACTCTCCCAGTGGGACTACCGTTAGGTATTACTTCGCGGGGCTGGTTAGCCTTTTAGGCTCTACTCTGTTCTTCGCCATTTATTCTTAGGCGCTCGATTCTCCGGAGTTCAACCTGAACGCTGGTCACATATGCATTCATTTGGTGCCAGTTCTCTTCCGACTGAATGATGTCTCCAATTATCTGTCTGGGGTCCGCAAAGTTTGTACTTCTTGGCATAAAGCGCGGGCAGTGGAACATCACGTGTTCCGCGTCTTCTTCGTTCATATCGCAGCACGGACAAAATGACGAGCTGTCGTGCCCGAATCTGTGCAGATACCTTCTGTATCTGCATCTAACTGTATGACCAGTTAGGAACTGAGTGATATTATAGTTCACCTCTCCCACTTTTCTTTTCACCCAAGTTTCTATGTTGGGGATGAGTTTGTGTGTCCATCTTCCTGTTGTAGCGTCATCCCATCGGTTTTGCCATCTTGCCATTGAGATCGCCCTTCCTTCTGCTTTAATAGCTCTTCCATTCTGTCGATTCGTGAGTTTTCTGGTGTATACCCTTTTCATCTCGTCGACCAGGATATCGATGGGCACCATGCCAGCTATAAGCGCAAATTGTCCTTAGAGCGCTAAGTCTGTAGACAGTCGAAAGCTTCCGTCTGGACTCTCTTGTCGCCATAGCATCAGCCCACACTGGCGATGCGCATAGTAGTGCTGAGCTAACTACTCTGGACAATAGGACTCTACGACTATATCTGGGTCCACCGACGTGTGGCAGTATCTTCGCTAACGATGTTTGTAGCATCGACGCCTTTTTCCCTGCATACTCTAGGTGTAGCTTGAAGCTCAGCCTATTGTCTATCATTACACCTAGGTATTTGATTGCCTGTTTGGATCTCATCACTTGGACTCCTATGTGCACATTCATATATTCCACTGCTTTGCGGCTTGAGATTAGGACTGCTTCCGTCTTCTGCTCCGCTAAATCCAGGCCTGCTGTTTCCAACCAGGTTTTAATTTTTGAGATCGCTTCGTTTATTGCTGATTCTATCTCATGAACATGTTTCGCAACGGTTACAACAGCGATGTCGTCCGCAAAGCCTATAACTGTTGTTCTCGGCGGCATTGGCAACCTGAGCACATCGTCATACATGAAGTTCCACAGAAGGGGACCTAACACCGATCCTTGCGGGACGCCTGCCGACACATTGTAGTATTTGCTACCTTCATCGCTTTCGTACCTTAACTTCTTATTCTTAAAGTAGCTCCATATTACCATAAGAATATAGTTTGGCGTATTCATTCTTACAAGTGAGTTCATTATACACGCCCAACTTGATGAATTGAAAGCATTTTTGATGTCAAGCGTAACTATGGCCCAGTACTCCTTTGTTCCCCACCGCCATCTACTTCCTTCTATGGCTGCGGAAGCGATATCTACCACCATTTTTATTGCGTCTACTGTTGACCGGGCTTTTCGGAACCCAAACTGGCAATCTAAGAGAGCGCCTCTTTCCTATTAGAAGCAGCCTATTGTATACAATTTTCACCAATATTTTCCCCATCGTACTCAGTAGGCAAATGGGGCGATATGAAGAGGGATCTCCGGGGGGTTTATTTCCCTTGGGGAACAGCACCAGATGCTGTAACTTCCAGTGATCTGGGAATATCCCTTCTCTAAGGCAGTTCTGCATGACTTCTATAAAGGCATGAGGTCTTGCTTTTATAGCTGCTTTCAGGGCTTTATTCGGGATTCCGTCCGGGTCTGGTGCTTTGTTGTCCCCAATTTTTGTGCACTCTAGATGCAGTTCCTCTGGTGTTACCAATGGAATTTCTTCGTTGAACATTACACTTTCTATGTGGAAAGTAGTCGCTGGTCGTTGTAGAAACAGTGTTGCGATGATGTTCTCGAGCATAGTGGGACATGTAAGTTGTGGTGCTCTGTGTCCTTTGAGCTTCATCATAGCGATCCTATAGGCAGTTCCCCCCGGGTTTATGTCGGCTTCATCAAGTAGTTGTTTGAAGCATCTTTTTTTGCTAACTCTAATAGCAATTTTTAAGGCCTTCCTGGCATTTTTAAATGTCGCTAGCTTCTGGTTGAAATCCGGTCTGCCTCTCGAGCGTTGAACTCTGCGTCTTGCTTGCAGGCAGTTTGCCCTGAGAGATTTGATTTCGTCGTTCCACCAGTAACAGGGCGATCCACGTTTACTGGGGCTTCTTCTTGGCATGGACGCATCGCACGCGGAGGTCACTATATTCGTCAGCTGCAGCGCTAGTTCTTGAGCTGACCCGGGTCTAAGGCTTTGAGTGCTGATCACTTCCTCAAACACCTCTATGTCGAATGCAGTGTCCTTCTATTTCGGTCCTGTTAGCTTCGGACATTGCTGCCGCTTTTTGTTCTTTATCTCTATCATTATAGCTTGGTGGTCGCTATGAGTATAGTCCTCGCTGACCCACCAGTTCGTGCTTTGGACTAAAGCGCTACTCACGAACGTAATGTGTATAATGGATCCTTTACCTGTATTACGGAACGTATTTTTTACACCATTGCTCACTAGGCTTATATCTAGTGATGCAAAAGCTTCGTCGCCTTGCGTCCGTCGATCTGCTGCCCCATTCTGATGCCCATGCATTAAAGTCACCAGCAATAACTACTTTAGCTTTACCTCACGCGTCGGCTACGATGTCATCCAGCAACTTTTGGAACTCCCTAGGTGTCAAACTAGGGGGTGCATAGCAGCTATAAAAGTGGATACCATTTATGTTGGCAGTTGTGAAGCCATCTCCCGGTTCGTGGGTATTCTAAAAGGCGTGGTTGCCGCAAGTCCAAATCGCAGCCTTGTTTGTACTGTCGCTTATCCAGGTGCTCCCGTTTTGAGCTTTGTACTGTTCACTTATTAAGGCAATGTCGATTTGTTTTTCAATCGTCATTTGTATAAGCAAGTCTGGTGCTGCCTCGCAATGGTTAAGGTTTATTTGGGCGATCTTCATCGCCTTATGCTAGTCAGAGTTTTCTGAAACACCGGGCATTTGGTACTGCCAGCCACATGTCTGGCGTTCTCCGGTTTGTCCCCTTTACATAAAAAGCAAAGCGGATCCTTCGTGCAGTCCTTGGCTATGTGGCCTTCATCGCCGCATCTCCTGCACTGTTTTGTACGGTCGAATTCACTCTTGCACTGACGTGCCGTGAGTTCACCTAAAACATTTTGTACGCTCGCGGATGCGGCAGTTCACCTAGCCAATTTCGATTCTACCCGACTCTAGTAGTTTTTTTGCGCTATCTGCTGGTAGGCTAATAGTCGCAGTTTGAGTGCCCCCCTGGCCTTTCTTAAGTTCAAAATATCCGTTTCGGCCGTTAAGGTTGTACTGTGACTTAACGGCCTCGTAGATGTCCTCTTTAGATGTGACCTCATCGATGTCCTTCACTTCCAACAGGATGCGATGTGTCAGCTTCGAACCTCCACCTCAGTGCCGAGAGTTTCACCAATTAGACCCTTAAACTCTTGGGTTTTCTCTCCTGTCCCTTTTAGTTGGAACAGTAGGTCGCCCTTCTGGGTCCGTCTGATTGTGGTTACGGTATTGCCCAGGTTGCCAAGTTTGGGATCCGCCTTAGCTTTGCGGAGTATGTCGGCATAGGAAAGCTCTCCCTTAGCTGCTAACACGATTGCGTCAGGCCGTGTTTTCTCCTTGATCGGCCTTTTTTGCTTCTCAGGCTCCTTATTTTTCTTCTTGCCGACTACTCTTGCCCAAGTGTCTTCGTCGTCATTTTCTGGTTGCTTGGCATTCACAACCTTGCCTTGAGGTTTGTCTTTACTGACTCTTCCTTCGACTTGGGACTCTGCTTTGTTCCGTGGAGTTTTTTTTGCCTTCTCTTGATGACTTCTGCGGTTGGGCCTTGTTGCCGTCGTTTGAGAGGGCCTTCTGTCGGCGCTTTGAACTCGGAGTTTCGGCGCTAGGTTTCGGTCTTCTCTTCGAGTCGGTTGCAGATCGTAGCCATGGTGAGGTTTGGGAGGCATTGTGCTTCCTGATGACTTCTTTCGCTCCGTCATCGTGCGCCTCAATTGCAGCCAGCTCGTACAACGCCTTAATACTTTCAATGGCATCTCTCATAGGCTGGTATATGCAGCGCCTTTTGCCGTCCTGCATCATATCTACTAGGCTTTTTATTTACTCGCCTAGCTTGTGGAAAATCGATGGTTGCCGGTTCTTCTGTCGGTTTGTTTCCTGTTGGAGACTCGCATCCGTCAGAGCTCCTCCTTGGATCTGTTGATTGGTCAACTGGCGACCTCGGCAATCTAGAACTCCTCAGAAAGGGGTTCTCTTCCTTGTTGTTTAATACGTCGGTTTTTATACCCTATCCTAAGGGTATATTGAGCTTGACACATAGTTTGTAACATAGAGAAATAATCAATATAGACCCTATAAAGTATATATATTCGTGATCAGCATCAATAGCGAAATCGATTGAGCGATGACCGTCCGTCCGTCCGTCCGTCCGTATGTCACCGCTTTTTGGGCCTTAAATTTTGAGCTAGGACGATGAAATTTCATATCTGGGCTTCTGAGAAAAAGATACAGTACAAGTGTACAAATTTTTTAAATCCGCCCACTGTCACTCCCACTTTTTTATACCCTATGCTAAGGGTATATTAAGTTTGACACATAGTTTGGAACATAGAGAAATAATCGAGATAGACCCTATAAAGTATATATATTCGTGATCAGCATCAATGGCGAAATCGATTGAGCGATGACCGTCCGTCCGTCCGTCCGTATGTCACCGCTTTTTGGGCCTTAAATTTTGAGCTAGGACGATGAAATTTCATATCTGGGCTTCTGAGTAAAAGATACAGTACAAGTGTAAAAAATTTTTAAATCCGCCCACTGCCACGCCCACTTTTTCATAACTTCACTAAATTATATGAAACCGAAAAATTTTGTTAAGACCAAATATTTAGGCATTGAGATTCCCTACAATCCACCCATACAAAAGTTTTGGCCACGCTCACTTTTTGTTACGCTAAAATTTCATATCTGGGCCTCTGACGGAAAGATATAGTAGAAATGTAAGTTTTTTTTACATCCGCCCACTGCCACGCCTACTTTTTTATAACTTCACTAAATTATGTGAAACCGAAAAATTTTGTTAAGTCCAAATATTTAGGTATTCAGATTCCCTACAAACGTCGGTCCTCATAGCTGTCAATTGAAACCGTTTGTGGTTACCCTTTTTGTATTAATTTTGTATTAATTTATCAATCTATTCACACCCAATAGTGGATAGTAATATGGTATTTTAGTTAATTATACTTTTTGGGGGCGATTTCATCACAAAACCGATTTTTGGGCCTTAAATTTTTAACTAGGACGCTGAAATTTCATATCTGGGCTTCTGACGAAAAGATAGAGTACAAGTGTAAAATTTTTTTACATCCGCCCACTGCCACGCCTACTTTTTTATAACTTCACTAAATTATATGAAACCGACAAATTTTGTTAAGACCAAATATTTGGGTATTTAGATTCCCTACAATTCACCCATAGAACAGTTTTGGCCACGCCCACTTTTTGGGGGCGTTATTATCACAAAGCCGATTTTGATAAAATTTTACATGTAACATCCTCAAACGTTCGGCATTATAGCTATATTTGAGTACAAAATGCAATTTGGCCACGCCCAGTTCATAGGGAGGAGGATAGGGTATCAGACGATCCGTTCCAGACGGATTGTAGCTTTTCTGTATGTTTATTACTTCATTAAATTATGTGAAACCGAAAAATTTTGTTAAGACCAAATATTTGGGCATTCAGACTCCCTAGAATCCACTCATACAAAAGTTTTGGCCACGCTCACTTTTTGTTACGCTAAAATTTCATATCTGGGCCTCTGACGGAAAGATATAGTAGAAATGTAAGTTTTTTTTACATCCGCCCACTGCCACGCCTACTTTTTTATAACTTCACTAAATTATGTGAAACCGAAAAATTTTGTTAAGTCCAAATATTTAGGTATTCAGATTCCCTACAAACGTCGGTCCTCATAGCTGTCAATTGAAACCGTTTGTGGTTACCCTTTTTGTATTAATTTTGTATTAATTTATCAATCTATTCACACCCAATAGTGGATAGTAATATGGTATTTTAGTTAATTATGCAGCCATACTTCCTTCCGGAGTAGGGAGCTGCGCGTCCCACTGAGTGGCGGATACATCCGGATCTCGCCAATTTCTTTAAATTGTATCCCCCGTAGCCACCTTATAGGGTGGGAAGCACAGAAAGTTCATAGCGGTTCCTTTGACCTTTTCAGCCACGCCCGCCTTCTCTGCCGCTCTTGGTCGGGGACTGTTTATTGGGTATTCGCAGTAACCTACATTTCTGCAGGTCGTCCACTATCCGCCACCTGTGACCCCTACAGTTGCCTGAGCTTGGCCCCACCAGCCCGTCCGACTGGTGGCTGTGCGGATAAGTGGGTGTGTGTCTGTGTGTTTGTACGTAAATATGTTCATATGTAAGTTTGTATTAGTATGCGTTCGTATGTGACTGCGTATACACGTGTATGTGAAATCGTTGCGTATGTAGTAGGTGTACGTACTTTAAGAATTGTGTATGTCGTATTTGGTTGTATTTCCGTGTGTAAGGATGTACATATGTAAGTTTATATCAATGTATGTTCGTACATGTAGGCGTGTTCATGTGTACGTGGTTTCCTTGCGTGTGTGGTAAGTGGGTTTAAATTAGTGTATGTCGTATTTGGTTGTATTTGTGCGTGTATCCGTTAGTTGTATTCATTTAATAGTCCTTGGTTTGATGGTGTACGTGGTGGTTATTTGCATGTATAGGTGGTTGTACGTATAGGGTGTTGGTTTTATGTTTTTTTGGTTTATAGTTGCCGGAGTTAGCAGATCCTTAGGTGCTGGCTGCTCGTTCTTTCAGGCGTAGCTGCTGCATTATAGTTGTGATAACTTCATTTACCGTCTCCCAGGCTTCATTTCCCGTTAGCATAAAAGTTTTCAGCCCTCTTGGTGTTACCTGCCCACCTATTGCCATTTCTAGCACGTTGCTGGCCATCGAGTATCCTCGGCATTTCATCAGGATATGCTCTGCATTCGGAATTTCGCCATCACAGTGCGGGCAGTATGGGTTTTCTTCGTGCTTATATTTATAGAGATACTCCCGGAAGCAACCATGCCCGGAAAGGAATTGCGTTAAGTAGTAGTTTACCTCTTCGTGTTTTCCACTGCTCCACTCTTCTATGTTGGGGATCAGAGCGTATGTCCATCTTCCTTTAGTGCTAGTGTCCCATCTGCATTGCCACTCTGCCTGTATGGCAATGTTGGTGCTTCTCCTCTCTTTCGGTTCGGTCCCGCGTTGAACTGCTGCCTTTTTAACTTCTAGGTCAATGGCCATTCTGCAGCATACTCTTAACGATGCGATCCTATGCGCTGCTTTCATGCGCCTCATGTATGCTTTGACCTCCGTTGCTGGTGCCCATATGGGAAACACATACATAAGCATCGATTTGCTCACATTGCAATGTCTAAATATAATTATATGTACACACACACAATGTTAAATTCAATTGCTACGCATGTATTGATTAAACTTTAAATCGTAAACCTGTAACAACCAAGGGGCCATCGACCTGCCTACCAATACGGGACGGAAAGCTCACAGCAAATGCTATAAAAGTAGGAAATACATGAGTTTTCAACACTTCTACTTCTACAGTGAGTTCTATCAATCACCAAGCAAAGAGTGAATAAAGTTGAAATTTTTATAACGTTTACTCGAAAATTTAAAGTTTTTCTTTCCTTTGAAAAATAATGTTATTTCGATACACCTTTTCGAAACACCCGCTTTATAGGGGCTACATTGAAAGGAGGATAGGGTATCATACGATCCGTTCCAGATGGATTGTAGCTTTTCTGTATGTTTTTATACCCTACCCTAAGGGTATATTAAGTTTGACACATAGTTTGTAACATAGAGAAATAATCGAGATAGACCCTATAAAGTATATACATATATTCGTGATCAGCATCAATAGTCGAATCGTCTGTCCGTATATCACCGCTTTTTGGGCCTTAAATTTTGAGCTGTGACGATGAAATTTCATATATGCGCTTCTGAGAAGGAGAAGCAGTACAAGTGTAAATTTTTTTTAAATCCGCCCACTGCCACGCCCACTTATTCATAACTTCACTAAATTCCATTAAACCGAAAAATATTGTTAAAACCAAATATTTAGGCATTTAGATTAACTACAATTCATATGCACAAAAGTTTTGGCCACGCCCACTTTTGTGGGTTTTCATAAAAAAACCGATTTTGATGAAATTTTGCATGTAACATCTTCAAACGGTGGCCAAAGGATGGTGATGCGGAATATATGGGAACACAAGCGTTCTCACCTTAGCCTCTCACTATCAACTCCTACTCTACACCTCCGCGTTGTTGGCTGCTCGGTGCCTAGTACCTCGGCTGGAGATTGGGTACCCAACCACTTTGGAAGGTCGTTGGTGGTAGCAAACGAGAGAGGGGGAGGAGTGTTTTCTGACTAAGACACTTCCTCTTAATCTGGACGGCAGCGGACGAATTCTCCAGGTGGAATCAACGGTGGCGCCCACAGTTCCAGTCAGGCCGAACTTTCTAGTGCAATCCCTATATGAGCTGCTCTGACTTATTCGGATCCCTGGTCTTTAGGGATCTCCAATACTGAGCCAGGGTGTTGAAAAGAGTTGGTGGCGGATGAGCCCTTAATGGGCCAACGGCAGCACTCATATCCCCGAAGTAGGTTACTGACTCCGGAAAATCCGGGACGTCGTCCTAGGGGTTTAAAAGGGAACTGGTCCTCCAGGTTGGGGGTTGTGCGTAGGGGTAACTTCCCGACCACGGAAAAACCCAATAGTTCCGAAAAACTTACAAGCCTCGGATATGGATGGACTCACTGTTGACGACGCCAGCAATCGAAATAAGGACAACGACCTTCGGGTCTGCACGTGGAATATTCGGACCCTTAACAGACCGCGTGCAGCCGAAGGATTAGCAGAGGCCCTAGTCTGCCAGAAGGCAAACATCGCCGCCATCCAGGAAGTGCGATGGGATGGGCCGGGCTAAAAAAGGATGAGAAACTGTGACATCTATTACGGTGATTGCTATAGAGAGCAGAAACAGCGCTTATTCGGATGTGGATTTGTCATAAGCGGCAGACTTAGGCAAGAAGTCTTAAGCTTTCGACACGTGAGCGAACGACTTATGACAATCCGCATCAAGGCTAAATTCTCCCACCGAAGACAAGGACGACGCCACCAAAGAATGTTTCTACGAGCAAAACCTACGAGCAATGCCCTAAATATGACGTTAAAATCGTTCCAGGCGAATTTAACGCCAAGATAGGAAAGGAGGACATCTTTGGTAGGACGATTGGTAAGCACAGCCTCCACGACACCGTCCGGAAACGGACTTAGGCTTATTGACTTCGCTGCGGGGCGAAACGTCACCATAGCAAGCACACGGTTTCCTCATCTCAATATCCACAAGGGGACATGGCGCTCTCCTGATCATCAAACGGTCAACCAAATTGATCACATTGCGATCGACGTAAGGCATGCCTCCAGTATTCTGGATGTCCGAACCTTCCGAGCAGCCAACATCGACTCGGATCATTACCTTGTTGCAGCCACGGTACGAATGCGGATATCCCTAACGTCACAACAAAGAAGAAATACTATGAGAAGATATAACGTTGAAAAACTGCAATCGCAAGAGATCGCCAGAGCCTTTGCCGAACGCGTATCCCAAAATCTCGCTACAACTCCTATGCCGCCAACGTCAAATGCCGAGGACCAATGGCAACACTGCCAACATGCCATCAGAAGTGCCGCAACTGATGTACTGGGTTTCGCTCGACCACCACAAAGAAACCCATGGTTTGACGAAGAATGCCGGCAAACAAATGCAGCTAAACAAGAGGCATACAAAGCGGCGCTGCAAAGAAGGACGAGAGCAGTTTGTGAGCTCTACGAGCAAAAGAGACGGGGAGAACATCGACTTCTCCGAAAAAAGAAAAAAGAGCACGAGAAGCGCGCGATCGAAGATATTGAGAGATTATGCTCCAGGAATAATGTACGGAAGTTTTACCAACAGGTAAAAAGAACGTGTCAGACCAACAAGACCCGTACAGAAGCCGGTAGAGATGAAGAAGGTAACCTCGTAGTAGAGTCACAGTCGGTGCTGAGAATATGGAAAAATTTCTTCTGCAGACTGTATAACGGCGACGAAGACCAACATCCCGCTGTCAGGCAGAGTGCACCATTCAACATAGACGATGATAGCCAAAACTTCCGTCCACCTGACCAAAACGAAGTGAGGATAGCAATATCCAAACTTAAATCCAACAAGGATGCTGGACCTGACGGCTTACCAGCCGAGCTCTTCAAGGCAGCTGGAAATGATCTGGTAGAGAGCATACACCAACTCATGTCTAAAATTTGAAAGAAAGGAGATCCTCTCAATTGCGCCAATTACAGAGGTATCAGTCTCCTGAACATCGCGTACAAGATCCTATCTACCATATTGTGTGAACGTCTGAAACCCTTCGTCAACAACCTGATTGGTCCCTATCAGTGTGGTTTTAGATCAGAAAAGCCTACAATCGATCAAATCTTCACACTTCGGCAGATCCTGGAAAAAACTCAAGACGTGCAAATCGATACCCACCATCTTTTCATCGATTTTAAGACCGCATATGACAGCATCTATACACACGAGCTATACAGAGCCATGTCTAGTTTTGGCATCCCTGGCAAACTCGTTCGCCTGTGCAGGATGACGTTGGAGAATTCCCGCTGCTTCATCAAGGTCGGTAACGATCTCACCGAGACCTTTGATGTCAAAAAAGGATTTAGACAAGGTGACGCGTTGTCATGTGATTTTTTTAACATCGTTTTTGAAAGAATTTTGCGAAACTCACAAGCCAACACCGGAGACACAATCTTTCAAAAGTCTGTGCAACTACTAGCGTACGCCAACGATATCGACATTATTAGAAGAACACAGCGGGCTGTCACCGGTGTGTTCGCTACTATTGAAACAGAAGCTGCCAAAATGGGTTTAGCGGTAAACGAGGGCAAAACCAAGTATATGCTGTTAACCAGAAGGGATATGCAACATCGACGAATTGGACAGAACGTCACAATCGACAGCTATAACTTTAAGGTAGTAAGGGACTTTCTCTACCTCGGCTCTGCTATTAATTCTGACAACAACACCTCGGCAGAAATAAAATGAAGAATAACTCCTGTCAATCGCTGTTTCTTTGGGCTGAGAAAGCAATTGAGTAGTAAGGTCCTATCCCGAACAACTAAGGAGACTCTATACAAGACCTTGATCATCCCAGTCCTGCTTTATGGTCCTGAAGCTTGGACTTTATCAAAAGCGGATGAAGATATCCTCGGTCGTTTCGAGAGAAACATTCTTCGTAAAATATTCGGTCCCGTTTGCGTTGACGGGCTTTGGAAGAGAAGATTCAACGACGAACTATACGAGCTGTACAGCGACATCGACCTAGTCAAAAAACTGCGCATTAGTCGTTTGAGATGGCTAGGACATGTAGAGCGAATGGACACCAATGCTCCGGCCCGAAGAGTCTTCGAATCACACCCGGAGGGACAACGCAGCAGAGGAAGACCTCGCCTTAGGTAGCGCGCACAAGTTGAAGGGACCTGAACAAGCTTGGAGTGCGCAACTGGAGGCAGTTAACTAAGGACTGAGCTAACTGGAGAGGTTTGTTAGTTGAGGCCCAGGTTCACCCCGAACTGTAGCGCCACCTAAGTAAGAAAGTAAGTAACATCCTCAAACGTTCGACGTTATAGCCATACTTGAGTACAAAATGCAATTTGGCCACGCCCACTTTATAGAAAGGAGTACAGGGTATCATATGATCCGTTCCAGACGGATTGTAGCTTTTCTGTATGTTTATACCCTATCCTAAGGGTATATTAAGTTTGACACATAGTTTGTAACATAGAGAAATAATCGAGATAGACCCTATAAAGTATATATATTCGTGATCAGCATCAATAGCGAAATCGATTGAGCGATGACCGTCCGTCCGTCCGTCCGTCCGTCCGTCCGTCCGTCCGTCCGTCCGTCGTATGTCACCGCTTTTTGGGCCTTAAATTTTGAGCTAGGACGATGAAATTTCATATCTGGGCTTCTGAGAAAAAGATACAGTACAAGTGTAAAAATTTTTTAAATCCGCCCACTGCCACGCCCACTTTTTCATAACTTCACTAAATTATATGAAACCGAAAAATTTTGTTAAGACCAAATATTTAGGCATTCAGATTCCCTACAATCCACCCATACAAAAGTTTTGGCCACGCCCACTTTTTGGGGGCGTTTTCATCACAAAACCGATTTTTGGGCCTTAAATTTTTAACTAGGACGCTGAAATTTCATATCTGGGCTTCCAACAAAAAGATACAGTACAAGTGTAAAAATTGTTTACATCCGCCCACTGCCACGCCTACTTTTTTATAACTTCACTAAATTATATGAAACCGAAAAATTTTGTTAAGACCAAATATTTAGGCATTCAGATTCCCTACAATCCACCCATACAAAAGTTTTGGCCACGCCCACTTTTTGGGGACGTTATCATCAAAAAACCTATTTTGATAAAATTTTACATGTAACATCCTCAAACGTTCGACATTATAGCTATATTTGAGTACAATATGCAATTTGGCCATGCCCACTTTATAGAGAGGAGGATAGGGTATCATACGATCCGTTCCAGACGGATTGTAGCTTTTCTGTATGTTTTTATTATGAGTTCAGAAAGTAATGCTAAACCAGCTAACCCTTTAAATCGATAAAAACTTGTGCTAATGATTTCGGTAACGGTGATAAAACTAAAGTATTCTTCTTAACTATCAATTAACCTACACGACAACTCTTTCGTGAACCGCTTGATACCATGACAGCACAATTATGGAATTTAAGATTTGTGAAAATTATAAAAATATAAGCGCTAAAGCAAAGTCCCATAATATATTTTTACCTGATTTTTATTATCATACTTTTGAATCACCCAACAAACTGCTGAAGGTGGAGCACCTGAGAACGAAGGCACACCTACTATATGAGGATGACAGACCACTCCTACCTATAACTGCCCTGGGTCTTGTTAATTGTTGAAATAATGAAGTATTCAAAGGATTATCAAATACATAAAACCTTGGCTATCGTACTAATTAATGCAAGCATTTCTGTACATGAAAATCCAAAAGAAGAACTCACCGCGTTCATCACGCAAGAAGTTAATTAATTGGAAATTTAATATTGAGAAAGTAAAGGGTTGCTTTGTGTTATCTTCACTTATGGAGGTAACCTATGTAAGAACAATGACATTTTTCATTTAAAATTCTTTAATAAATTGATAAACTGAATTGATTGAACCACATACACCTTCAAAGTATAAATAACATACATACATACGAGGATGTACGTACAATTGCTCAAGGACCTTTATGTACTTAAGTATATTTTCTGTGTATTTATACCCTATCCTAAGGGTATATTAAGTTTGATACATAGTTTGTAACATAGAGAAATAATCGAGGTAGAGGGTCTATCTCGAGGGTTTATCTCTCTGAATACCTAAATATTTGGTTTTAACAAATTTTTTTAGTTTGATATAATTTAGTAAACTTATGAAAAATTGGGCGTTGCAGTGGGCGGATTTAAAAAATGTTTACACTTGTACTGTTTCTTTTTCTCATAAGGCCAGATATGAAATTTCATCGTCCTAGCTCAAAATTTAAGGCTCAAAAAGCGGTGACATACGGACGGAGGGACGGACGGTCATCGCTCAATCGATTTCACTATTGATGCTGATCACGAATGGTTCCGTGACATAAGGCCATATTGCAAAGTATGGCCTTATGACGCTTTCATAAAGTAACCTCCAATTGTAGAGCAAACCGACTCCAGTGAATGCAGTGAAGTATGCATAGTATGCAAGTATGCAGCTTTGACGAACACCCTCCCCCGCCGTGTACAAACAGCATGTAGAGACTTATTGCGGCGGAGTTCGTTGGCCCTTTTGAAGAGTGCATGAATTGGTTTGGTGAGAAATTCATACACACGCACAAATCTGTGATTGTCATAACCAAGGTCACTTAAACACACTGGCTTGGAATTGGCTTTGTAACATACGGTGGTATTCTTGAGCAGTTCTGTTTTCAAGTTCGCATGCGGAAGTTTGACGACAATTGCACTGGATGAAGAGTTTTTATCAGGTGTAGTTCGAGTGATGTAGTTTGGTGTTTTGTTCCTTAGTTGGCATCACCTTTGTTACTAGTTCCATAGCGAGAGGCGCCAAGTGGAGAGTCAGCAAACAGTATACCCACAGCGACCACCTAACCATCCAGTTTGAAATACAACCTATGCAAACCAGAAACTCCCACCAAAGAAGGTACAACGAATGGGGTGGAAAATAGGCACACTGAACGAAGACTGTTTTACCTTAACCTTTAGAGATTCTACAATAAGCCTAGGAACTGCAAAGGATGTGGCCGCTGAGATTACTAAACAAGTAATGAGGGCTTGCAATGCATACATGGTCCGAAAAACGTCAACAAATCGCCGACCACCAGTATACTGGTGGAAGCAAGAGATAACAGAGCTAGGCAGTAAGTGCCGTAGAGCAATGAAAAAAACAACGTCTGGTACTACTGCCTAAAGGGAAAAAACCACTAATAATAAATGAAACCGGGGACTATCAATCGAACAGTATCGATGCTATACGGAGGGTAACCACAATTTTGGAAGAAGCTATCCAGGGCAGGAGATGGAGAACAGGCGCAAAGAAATACGGTACTGTAATAACACTGGACGTCAAAAATGCTTTCAACTCGGTATACTGGGGACGTATTGGCCTAATAAAATGGGCGTGGCATTCTGGATTCTTGAGGGAGTTGATAACATTGAACTGATGCTATCTGGGAGAATTCACAGTTCTTCTTTTTTGTAAAACCGTCATCAAAAAGTGGGCGTGGCCGTATATAGAGTTTAGGTGGATGACAATTGTTTTTCGATTTCTAGTTAAAATTTTCAAAAAGCTGAATTTTTGAAAAGTGTAGTTTCATAACTTAATATCTGAAAATGGGTATGACAAATGCAAAGATATGTCCTAATCTTTGCATTTGTCATACCCACTTCAGATATTAATTTTAAGCCCAATTGCTGAAGAAATAGCCGATAAACAGCCAATTTTTAAAATTGCCATTATGCGTATGCGTGGTAAACCGTCTAATAGCATGTGCCGAAACTAACTCGCATATAAAATTTTATCAAAATCGTTAGAGCCGTTTTCGAGAAAATCCATTTTTAGCCAAGTTTGATTAAAATCGCAAGTTAGAAATTTTTCACGAAACTAATACTTACCCTATAGGTTTAGGGCTGTTCGAAAACCACTACACGATTATGATAACTGAAAACAGTTTTAAAAGACGCAGTTTTTAGTGTTGATACAATTTAGCAGAACCTCCAGAAGGTAAGATACTTTCTAAATTCTTGAAACGAAAGAAGGTACTTATTAGTTTATTATTTACAAATTCACCTAGTATCACAGCTTTATCCATTTAATACTCCTCGAATAGTTTGACTATTTCAGCCTTCAGTGCATATTTTGTAAAATTAGTATTCCTTTAGAGCTCTAAATAGTGGGCATCTTTGTATTTGAAAAGAACAGACAGCAGAATATTCGCATTACGATGTTTAAGAATGCCAGGTCTAAATATATTTATTTGGCTGCAAATTCCGGACTTATTTAGTGCAACAGAGAATTCCATTTCTTTCCTCTGTGTAGTACATCTACTATCAATCCTTGCAGGGCGCCTACGATGGCAGCGTCCAAGTTTCAACAAAACACAGAATTTGTGACAACATTATGAGCATGTAAACTCTGCACGTTCTGGTATCCCACACTAAACTTACTTGACGAGCTGAACATGTCATTTTGAAAAGTCTTTAAATCCTTGTCCTAAATTTAGTTCCATTTGGAAGGGGTCTGAGGTAGAGAAAGGATTGAGCGGGTTGAAGTTTCATATTATGAACAGCCCACTGGCTGTTGTTCCTCTGCTACAGGGTACATATCATTTCAGGACGCAGATGAACGGCAACTTTTGTGTATGTGGATCCCTGACTTTTATGTATTGTTGTAATACCCTCCGCCGGCACCACACAGAATTGTAACCTCTCAATGGATATATGTTGATTTTTCCAATAAAAATCTTGATGCTCATTGATGACGACGCTTAGATCACGCCAGCGACTGTGAAGGGATCCGATTAGATTTAGATTAGATTTTTATTCCTTTTGTTTCTAAGTTTACATTTCATACACAATTTTGCTTAAATTGGTTGAAATTTCTTGAAAGTCAAAGATTACAGTAAGTATTAATACATTGACTTAAAACTAGAAGAAATAATAGTGACATAAGTATTTCATATAAAAATAGAGATAATGCCACTTCAAAGACTTTATAAAATGAAACATAAAGAGTTTTAAAATGGGTGGGGTGACCCTTAAAATTATCTTTTCAAAATTAAAAGCATGAATTTTACATATTACAAAATATAATAGAAAACGAAACATTTCACCAGAATATCAGGAGAGAACATTAAACAGAGATTCAATAGTTTCAAGATTGATGCACAAAAGCCATTTCTTTACATGTTTTACAAATGCATGATGATGTGTAAGCGCTCTGATTTAGCTCTTCCTTGGCTACCATGTCTCCATGTTGATGGCAGCCCTTAAATCGATAACTTAAACAAAAACACTTAACCCATTTGCGTGCTCCTTCTTCATTGTCGTCTTCCTAGGTCACCGTTAACCAGTCTAACGGTCACTTCTCCAATAGGTGCACCTATCCTAAAATCTTCTTAATTACAAACGTAATAAAAAGGAACCGACTTCCCAGATATTCTTTCATCATCCGGTGAAAGATAAACGTAAGGAGGAAATAAAAACAAAATTCCGAAACCGCAAAGAAAAAGGATTACACAAAAAGAAATATGCTTCATACAATTTATTAATATTTTAATAAAGAAAAAAAAAGGAAACAAAATCTTCCAAAATAAAAAGAAAAAAAAAATACAATATAAAAACTAACATTTGTTTTCATCCAATTATTTTCTTCAGTGTACTTCGTTTATATAAGATTATATAAAATTAAAATAAAGAAATAATAGTTGATTTTAGTAGTTTTAACAATATCCGATGCACGTCAACAAGTATGTCGAATACATACAATACGTAAGTACAATATAGGTGGCCAGGTGCGTACTATAGGGCAAAGTCATTGGACGATCTCTATTTGCAAACGCTTCAAGAAGACTCACTGCCTCCTCGCGGCGGCCGCCGGGCAATGGCTCTCATGTTCGAGCTGTTCACCCTCCAATCGGGAAACTTGTTACTGGGTGTGTGACCCTCAAGTCGTCCCGAATGACCGGTTACAGTAACAGCATGAGAGACGGCTAAAGTGAGCAACGTGAGGAGAAAGAAATGGATGCATGGCTAAGAGGGTGCTTAGTCGTTTGTATGCGGACTCCGAATACCTGGCGACCTTCGGTTTAAATCTAGTCTTCCTGTGGCATACCGGGCTCTGTCATGCGCGACCTCCTTTCCCGGTGACTCCTGGGTCCAAAATTTCAACTTTAAATATTAAAACTAATGAGATTGATGCATCTCAAAGCGCATCAACCTCGGGTCCTGCTTTTGAGCATCCCGTAGTTCCCCAAGCTTTACAGCTTATGTCGGCCAATTCCGCACTGGCCACAATTTCTCGGCCTGCTGTTGACCAGCCGAACCCTGAGATTTCAGAAGGCGTTGCCATAAGGCCCCCATCTGAATCTTCTGATGGTGTTAGAGTCGACGATATGGAATCAGCCATTTCCGACTCTGATGTATCCACACTTGTTGATGCCTTTCGGAGGAATCCGGATGTTCTTCCATTGGGAAGATCCTTGATGGGCTACAGATCCAACAACATGAAGGTGGATTCATAAAACTGAATTCGATGGAACGAAGGCGGTTTAAACATGCTTTACGCATGGGCAAAAGCAGAGAATGTGCTCTCACTTTTTAAGCAACTTGAAGACTACTTCGAAAGAAATAGTTTAATAATCGAATCACAATCCGGTTTTGGGAAATCCCACTCCTGTGAAACGGCATTAAACTATGTTTTAACAAACTGGAAAGAGTGCATAGCAAGAAAAAAATGTGTATACAGTGTTTTCTTGGACCTTAAAAGAGCTTTTGAAACGATTGATCGGGAAATCCTTCTAAAAAAGATGGAAAAATATGGTATCAAAGACCGCGAACTAATCATATCTTTCAAATCGATCCCAAAGAGTGAAAGTTAATGGCGAACTTTCGAATCCGAAGGAGGTGAAACTTGGAGTTCCACAAGGGTCTGTGCTAGGAACGCTACTGTTCATTATATACATATTAATGATATCCAAAGTGTGGTGAAGAGTGGACAACTGGCACTGTTTGCTGACGATGCTCTCCTATTCATATCTGGTGATGATGTCGAAGATTGTCATCGAAAAATTCAACAGGATCTAGACAATATTTATATATGGCTTTGCCAAAACAAATTAAAGATTAATGCAAAGAAAACTAAGTGTATGATTTTAAACGATAAAAGAAGCTTTAATTTAAACCTAATTATTGAAAATGAAAATATTGAAAAAGTAGACGAAATAAAATATCTTGGTATTATTATTGACAAAGAATTAACTTTTGAGAGTCATGTTGATTATTTATGCAAAAAAATTGCAACAAAAATTGGATTTTTGAAAAGAATCAGAAAAGATGTGACAACATTAACGGCTATTAATATCTATAATGTAATTGTTAAACCCCATTTCGAATATTGTTCTACTGTTTTGTTTTTATGTAATGAAAGTCGAATAAGCAGACTGCAATTTTTGCAGAACAGAACCATGAGAGCTATTATAAAGTGTAGTAGATATACGTCAATAAATGTTATGTTGAATTCGTTCAAGATATCTGATAAACAAAGAATTGTTATGAATATGTTAATATTTGTCTTTAAAATTAAAAACAATGTAATGCCAAAGTACTTAACGAAATACGTCTTACATGTAGGAGAAATTCAACCCTATAGTTTAAGAAATATGAATGACTTCAGAATTTTTTAACGACAAGAGCACAGAATTCCCTAATTAATAAAGGTTTCCAACTATTTAATCAATTGCCTAATTTTGTTAAAAATGAAACAAGTTATAGAATATTTAAAAAAAATGTTATTGAATTCGTAAAAATTAAGTTTTAATAAACAAGTACAAAAATGTTAAAATTGTAAACAAGAGCTTACAACAATGCTAAATAAAGAAATCAATCAATCAATCAAACAAACTTATGCCAGATCCGCCTCTTCTGTCGCTCCCACTCAGCGCGAAGCTAAGCGCGTTACATAGATCACAGGATCAGACGCCACCAGCTTCGGCTGCCAAGAAGGTCAAGGCAGGACATCTGATGTCCCCACTTTAGCCAAGTGGCTAGTGCTGTCAGGTTAGGTGTTGTCCCGACCGACTTGTCAACTCAACCACTCTCAACTGAGCAAATGGCACTGTTTCAAGAGGCGGTCATAGACATCTCGATAGAGATGAGCAATAGCGGCGTGTGGTCGCATTTTTCTGGCTCACATCTCAGATCGGGATGGCTAGTTTTCGTCTGCTCAGACAGTGCTACTGCTGGGTGGATGCGCTCGAACTTCGAGAGGATCAGAGCCAAAAGTGGACTGAACGTGACGCTAGTGGAAGAGGGATCTTTCCCTAAGCCACACATCGTCCGTGGGTTCTTTCCACAGAGTCTGGAGCTCTCTTCGGAGAAGATTCTTGCCACAATTTGCGTGCAAAATGCCGGCTTGCAGGCTAATTCGTGGAAAGTCGTTCAGAGGGAAAAGGATGGTGCGCTCCTTCATCTCGTGTTGGCGATTGACGACGCCTCAATGAAATGGCTTAACACCTGTAAAGGTAAAATTAGCTACCGCTTTGGCCAGGTTAAGCTGATCCTTAGAAGCACCGACAAGGTTTCAGCGTCTGGTCGCGGTACCTCTGACAAAGAGGAAGCCGGACCTCAAGCAACAGTCGGAAATATGTCCGCTCTGCAGGATCCACGACCCGTTTCTGCTAGTAGCGCCACTAGGCATGCTAGTACCAGCGGTTCCGGAACTATCCCAGCTAAAAAGGCAATTCGATCAGCCTCTTCGAACACCAGCGCCACTGGGCATGTTGTTCATAGCGAGACCGGAACTGTGTCCAAAAAGCAGGTCCCACGACCAACTTCTTCGACCAGCAGCGCCTACATCATAGGTTGTGTGTGCTGTCATGTAGATATTTTGAATGAAGGCTCTAAGCTAACCTTCATAAATGCGATTCGCAAGGAGGTACTTGACCTCACTCTCGCCAGTCCATTTATCTCAAATTTTGTTAAAAATTGGCATGTGTCTGACGAGGCCTCGATGTCTGACCACCAACACATTAGGTTCGACATTTCCGGCAAATTGTCACATGCTTCTTCTAGATATGATCCCAAGTCCACGGACTGGAATCTGTATCGGGGGCTTGTCCTCTTTACATTAGGTATGCTTG
The DNA here is from genome assembly GCA_905220385.1 of Xylota sylvarum. Classification (NCBI taxonomy): domain Eukaryota; kingdom Metazoa; phylum Arthropoda; class Insecta; order Diptera; family Syrphidae; genus Xylota; species Xylota sylvarum. The sequence continues at coordinate 53,361,471 of LR999957.1, forward strand.
TTGCATCTATCGAGTCCATAGGGGACCTAGATGAAGCAGCATACCAATTAAATGATGTGTTGCTTACTTCCTATCATGCCAGCTGTGTCCATAAAACCAGTTTGTGTAAACGAAAGGTTCCCTGGTGGAATGACCAGCTTGCCAAACTAAGGAAGAAAGTCAGAAAACTCTTCAATGTTGCTAAACGCACGAAGAGTTGGGACGAATATAGGTTCGCTCTCACAGAATACAACTCAGAACTGAGAGGATTTAAACGTGCCACATGGAGGAAATGCTGCGAAAACATTGCTGACATGCCAGTAGCGGCACGAATTCATAAGGCACTTGTGAAAGATCATGCTAATTGTGTAGGTTTACTAAAAAAGACTGATGGTACCTACACGACGGACCGTATGGATACTATTAGAACCTCACTTCAGGTTCACTTTCCAGGTTCGTCCACTCGTGTACTTCACACGTACCCGAACGCATCTGACCATAGGGTCTGCATTGCAAGTAGAGTAAACAGTTTATCCGGTAAAATGTTCAGCCCGGATAAGGTCAACTGGGCTGTAGGGTCCTTTAAACCATTTAAGGCCCCCGGCGGTGTTGGTATATTCCCGGCGCTTTTGCAAAGGTAATTGATCTCATCCTGCCGGGTTTGATTGCTTTATTTAGAGCCAGCTACAATTGGGGCTACATCCCGACAACCTGGAGACAGGTAAATGTAATCTTTATCCCCAGACCAGGCAATAGGCCTAGTCAGCTGCCTAAATCTTATAGACCTATAAGTCTAACATCTTTTGTCCTCAAAATAATGGAGAGACTCATTGATGTTCATATTAGAGGTCGGCTAGATTTGTCTACCCCTCTGCACTCAAGTCAATTTGCATACAGAAAAGGAAAATCAACAGAAGGCGCTCTTCACTATCTTGTGAAGAAGATAGAAGGAACTATACGTTCCAAGGAAATAGCCCTGTGTGCCTTTCTTGACATTGAGGGCGCATTCGATAACACTGGCTACGACAATTAGTAGCAGAGGCAACGAGGATTCGACCAACCAATGGATACGGGCCATGCTGGAAAGTCGAATTATTACTTCCTCCTCTGGAGGAGTGTCAGTGTCTGTGACTGCAGTTAAGGGATGTCCCCAGGGAGGAGTCCTCTCCCCTCTTCTATGGTCACTAGTCATCGACAAACTCCTAGTCGATCTTCAGAGATTAGGCTACATCGCCATTGGTTATGCAGATGACTTGGCGATTTTTATCAGTGGTAAACACAGCACGACATTTCTAGCGTCATGCAATGTGCTTTACTGTACGTGTTAGAATGGTGCCATGGTGCCATAGGGCCATGTGGGCCAGTAGACGCCTATACGGCAGAATTTGGGGTCTAAGTCCAAAAATGATACATTGGTTGTATACAATGATGGTAAGGCCCATTATCACGTACGCTGCCATTGTTTGGTGGCCGAAAGTTCTTGAACGGACAACGGCAACGAAGCTTCAGGATCTTCAAAGAATTGCATGTCTCGGCATTACGGGTGCCATGCGCACCTGCCCTACGGCAGCTTTAGAAGCGGTTGTTGGGCTCTCTCCCTTACAAATCTTCATTAGGAAGACGGCCGCTATCAAACTGCAACTAGAATACAAGTATAAATCAGGCGACCATGTTGGACACCTGAAAATTGTTGACTTAATTCCCAAAAAGGACATGTTCTGTACTATCCCCGATATTATAGTCAGGAAGTACTGTTTTGGAAGGCTATTTGGGGTAGAGATATTGGACTGTGCAATTTGGTCTAATGGTGTTCCGACACTGGACCCTAGAGGTCTAATCTGGTACACAGACGGATCAAAGATGGAAACTGGAGTTGGTGCTGGTGTCTTTGGACCCAACACCAAGGTCTCAATGCCTATGGGAATGTGTCCCACGGTTTTCCAGGCTGAACTCCATGCCATTGAGATCTGCGCTAGGATAAACCTGGATACAGGTATTAAAGGCGCTAGGATATATATCTTTTCAGATAGCCAGGCAGCGCTTAAAGCGCTGTCGTCCAACTTAATGGACTCTTTATCAGTTAAATGCTGCTACGATGCACTACAATCTCTTGCCAGACACAACAGGGTGAAACTTGGTTGGGTCCCTGGTCATCAAGGAATTGTAGGCAACGAAATTGCAGATGAACTAGCTAGGGCTGGCTCAGAATCTGCGTTCATAGAACCTGAACCTTACTGTGGTGTCAACTGGGCTACTGCCACAGCGCTGATCAATACTTGTGAACATAAACTTCGTCTGGCTCACTGGGAAAATGTTCCGGGGCTGAGACAATCCAAGAGATTAGTCAGGCCTTTTTCCTACAAGGAAATTCTTAATCTAGATAAGGAAAGCATTAGGAAGCTGGTGAGCTTTCTCACAGGCCACTGTAGCCTGCGTTACCACCTTAACAAAATCAATTTGTGCCCGGAAACGCAATGTATGTTCTGTTTAAAAGATTACGAATCCTCCGAGCACATTCTCTATCAATGCCCAGCATTACATTGGTTAAGGAGGCGTATTTTCCATAAAGAAATATGTTCTTCAGCAGAGATGAGGTACTCCGCTGCTAAGGACGTACTATCCTTCATAAGGGAGGTGGAACGTCTCTTGGCTTAATATTACCCTTTGATACAATAGATCTTCTTACATCGCAGTGTCAGCCATATGGGTCTTTATAAAAACAAAAAAAAAATGTACAATATAAATGAGAGAAAAACAAGAAAAAATTAATCGCTCTCTTTAATTCGTTCAATTAAATTGAAGATACTTAAAGTTATCACTTACCCCGTGTATATGTATGTACGTAATGTCCTCCGGATGGTGTGCACAGCATCTCGGGTATATGTAACTGTTACTTTATTGAAGTCAAGATGAGAACTGTTAATTGAGTTGTTTTGCATATCTGGCTCTGTTGAACAACCTTTTGACGATCTTCACAGCTGCTTCTGCCTTACCGGTGCCCTGTTGATGATATGGTGTACTACGTGTGTGGTAAAATTCCCATTCATTAGCAAAGTTTACGAAGTTCTCATTTACAAACGGAGTCCCACCATCGGTAACTACGATTTCAGGAATACCATACCGACTAAAGTTCTTTTTGCAGCAGCTCACGATGGTTTTGGCATTTGCTTCTTTGAGTTCATCCACTTCGATAAAGTGCGAGTAGTAGTTTACTGTTACCAGAAGAATTTTTTTTTGTTCCCTTGTTCTACCTCTCACAAATCCATGCCGATGCGCTGAAACGGGTAGCATGGTAATACTGGGCATTGTAATGGCATCTTAGTTTGGCGATAAGAATTCTGAGAGAACAGTTAGAACAAAGTTGCTTAATGTGATTAGATATATTTGGCCAAAATACTGTATCGCGGGCTCTCCTTAAGCACGATTCTATGCCCTGGTGGCTGCAGTGAAGTCTCTGCAAAATATTCTGTCGTAGGCTTTGTGGAACAAGCCTATTTGAGGAACGCAAATACCTTTAAGAATAAGTCCATCCGAAATGGTCAGTTCATCTCTATAGTTCCAGTATAGAGACTCTGTTTCATCTAAAAACGACTTAATATTCGGCCATCCTTTAAATATGCAGTCTTTGAGTACTGTTAGTTCCTTATCTTTAATAGTTTCTTTCCTTATGTCTTCCAAACGCGAATCCTTTATGCGCAAGTTATTAAGGGGATTTATTTCTGAAATCTGTAACAGGATTTTTTCAATTTCTTGTATTCGGTACACTTCCTCCTCAGATTCCTCCTGCTTTTCAAAAAAGTCAAAACCCTCGAAGCATAGGCCACCGGATGTCCTTCTTGTTTTAGGACAGCTCCCAATCCAATACTGCTTGCATCGCATTCAATAACCGTGTCCCTTTTAAAATCGAAGTACCTCAGAATAGGAGCATCGACTATCATCTCTTTCAAATTCGAAAACGCCACTTCTTGTGCCCGTCCCCAACGCCACTCACTGTCCTTTCGACATATTATTCTTAATGGTTCGGCAACTTCTGAAATTTTGGGTACGAACCTTTGTGTTTGTTTAACGTCCTTTGGACGTTCCATATTCACAATAGTTTTCACTTTGATTATGTCCACTTTTAGTGTAAATCCGTAAAGGATACCTCCCTCAGTCCAATCCTAGTTTTTTCTGGGTTTAACTTCAAATTTGCCTCTCGCAGTCTTATCAGCAGCTTCTCCAAATTCTGATTGTGATCTTTACCGCCTCTTCCATTGTGTCACCTCGTCCGTAAATTAAGTAATCGTCTACCAGAACTTCTACTCCTTTCAGTCCGCTCACAACCTCTTGCTGTTTTTGCTGCCAGATTTCCGGTGCCGGCTTTATTCCGAAAGGCATTCTTAGCCAGCAATACCTGCCGAAAGGTGTCCAAAATGTTGTTAATAAACTACTCTCTTGATCTAATACCACTTGCCAAAATCCTTTTTTGGCATCAAGAGTTGTGAAAACTTTCGCATTAGCTAGGCTCGGTAACATTTTTTTCAGGTTATTGGTTTGTAGATTTCTTCTTTTAAGCGCCTTGTTCAAATCTTGGGGATCTAGACATATTCTCAATTTATTATCATCAAATTACTTATTCACTCAGTATGACGATTTATCTTCTTAATAATATTTCGTTTTTCTAATTCTGCTAACTTTAATTTCAGGTCTTCTCTCAGAGATATCGGAATGCGTCGTGGTGATTGTTGCGTTAGAATTGCTGTCGTATCAATTTCTAGTTTCACGCTTCCCTCCAGCAGGCCATCTCCTTCGAAAATATCTTTATACTTCTCCATAATTTGTTCAGCGTTAACGTCAATACTGTTTACTAACCTCAAAGACTTTACCACAATTATCTCAAATAGTTTAGATGTGCGCGCTGATAAAATCGGGAAACACTTTTCATTTACTAGTTGCAATGTTAGTTGCTTTTTATACCCTATCCTAAGGGTATATTAAGTTTGACACATAGTTTGTAACATAGAGAAATAATCGAGATAGACCCTATAAAGTATAAAAGTATAAATTTTTGAAATCCGCCCACTGCCACGCCCACTTTTTCATAACTTCACTAAATTATATGAAACCGAAAAATTTTGTTAAGACCAAATATTTAGGCATTCAGATTCCCTACAATCCACCCATACAAAAGTTTTGGCCACGCCCACTTTTTGGGGGCGTTTTCATCACAAAACCGATTTTTGGGCCTTAAATTTTTAACTAGGACGCTGAAATTTCATATCTGGGCTTCTGACGAAAAGATACAGTACAAGTGTAAAATTTTTTTACATCCGCCCACTGCACGCCTACTTTTTTATAACTTCACTTAATTATATGAAACCGAAAAATTTTGTTAAGACCAAATATTTGGGTATTTAGATTCCCTACAATTCACCCGTAGAACAGTTTTGGCCACGCCCACTTTTTGGCGGCGTTATCATTTATCTTCGTTATCATTTATCTTACGTCCGTTCGTCCGTCCGTATGTCACCGCTTTTTGGGCCTTAAATTTTGAGCTAGGACGATGAAATTTCATATCTGGGCTTCTGAGAAAAAGATACAGTACAAGTGTAAAAATTTTTTAAATCCGCCCACTGCCACGCCCACTTTTTCATAACTTCACTAAATTATATGAAACCGACAAATTTTGTTTAGACCAAATATTTAGGCATTCAGATTCCCTACAATCCACCCATACAAAAGTTTTGGCCACGCCCACTTTTTGGGGGCGTTTTCATCACAAAACCGATTTTTGGGCCTTCAATTTTTAACTAGGACGCTGAAATTTCATACCTGGGCTTCCAAGAAAAAGATACAGTACAAGTGTAAAATTTTTTTACATCCGCCCACTGCCACGCCTACTTTTTTATAACTTCACTAAATTATATGAAACCGAAAAATTTTGTTAAGACCAAATATTTGGGTATTTAGATTCCCTACAATTCACCCATAGAACAGTTTTGGCCACGCCCACGTTTTGGGGGCGTTATCATCAAAAAACCTATTTTGATAAAATTTTACATGTAACATCTTCAAACGTTCGACATTATAGCTATATTTGAGTATAAAATGCAATTTGGCCACGCCCATTTTATAGAGAGGAGGATAGGGTATCATACGATCCGTTCCAGACGGATTGTAGCTTTTCTGTATGTTTGTATATTAAGTTTGACACATAGTTTGTAACATAGAGAAATAATAGAGATAAGCCCTATAAAGTATATACATATATTCGTAATCAGCATCAATAGCTAAATCGATTGAGCGATGACCGTCCGTCCGTCCGTCTGTCCGTCCGTATGTCACCGCTTTTTAAGCCTTAAATTTTGAGCTTGGAGGATGAAATGAAATATCTGGGCTTCTGAGAAAAAGATACAGTACAAGTGTAAACATTTTTGAAATCCGCCCACAGCCACGCCTACTTTTTGATAACTTCACTAAATTATATAAAACTGAAAAATTTTGCCAAAACCAAATATTTAGGCATTTAGATTCCCTACAATTCACCCATACAAAAGTTTTGGCCACGCCCACTTTTGTGGGGCATTTTTTTTTATCAAAGAACCGATTTTGATGCAATTTTATATCTAACATCTTCAAGCGTTCGACGTTATAGCCACATTTGAATACAAAATGCAATGTGGGCAAGCCTTTATGGAAAGGATGATAGGGTATCATACGATCCGTTCCAGACAGATTGTAGCTTTTCTGTATGTTTAAACTTAATTTTGGATGTTGCTATCCTCACGTCGTTTTGGTCAGGTGTACAGAAGTTTTGGCTATCATCGTCTAGATTGAATGGTTCATCGCCGTTATACAGTCTGCAGAAAAAGTTTTTCCATTTTCTCAGCACCGACTGTGACTCTGCTACGTGGTGTCCTTCCACCTGGAAACATCTACAGACTTCTAGTTAGGGTCTAGTTAGCTTGAGACGTTCGTTTTACCTGTTGGTAAAACTTCCGTACATTGTACCTGGAGTATAATCTCTCAATATCTTCGATCCGATAGGCTCCCAAAATTCATTTTTCAAACGCTCTATTAACAACATGTAATCTATATTGTGTTTTGTCCTAGGAGGATAAAGATTATTTTTTGGGTCACAATTCGTGAGTGAATTGAGGGCAACCATATGATGATCTGAGAGCGTGTAATCGTAAACTGCACCATTAAAAGAAATTCTATTATTTTTTCGTACTCTAGTGAAAATGTGGTAAATGCAACTCGCAGAGGAATCTGTCACATGGGTAGGAACATTATTGAAACTCTTTAGACCATATGATGACATGAGAAACAAATAATTTTTTGTGTTTTTATCGGAATCGTACAAAATATCCATGTTTACATATGTCGCCTAAAACAATTAAATTTTGTTCCCTCATCACACTTAAAACATCATTTAATTCTTCAATAAAAACATGCATGGTCTAGTAACTTTATTAATGGCGTGCTGAGATTCCACGATTTCTTTTATTTCTTGAAGGTGATTCTTCGCACCGACGAAATTAGTTCCCTTGTCGCAATTAAGATTTCGGCAGTTTCCACGCCTTGCGGTAAATTATTTCAAGGGTCCAATAAAGCCTTCGGTGGTTGGTGACTAGTTCTAAATGTATTGCTTTAGTTGAGAAACAGTAAAATACTGCGATATATGAGGTCGTTTCCCTCGGATCTTGAAGTGTGTCCACACTGGTCCGCAAAAATCCACTCCAGAATTTACAAAAGGTCTTGAGTTGTACTGCACTCTTGACGATTAAAGATTTCCCATTAACTGACTGAACATCATAGGTCTTGTTCTTGTGCAAAAGCACAATATTGCACGATGGATCTCGCAATTATTTTTCCTTTAATAGGCCAATAAGTTTGGCTAGCGATTCCAAGTAATGCTTGTGGACTTGTTCACTTAGTATCATCTTTTTTGCCGGATGTCCTTAAGGAAGAAGCATTGGGTGTTTTTAGGCGTATGGCAAATTAGATGCTTCGCTAGTCAACGAAAGGCGTAAGTTCGGCTAAGGAAATGTTCTTTGGTACCTGGTGAAACCTCCTTAAGTAGGATATGTCTTCTTCAAAGTCTTCCTTTTCCACAATCTTCACTATTCTATATCGTGAATTTTCTAATTTAGCACCTTGGAGTTCCCGTGTCTGATATTTGTCTTCTGCCTGGTGTTGGTGAACTGTGGTACATAGGCCATAATATTTTTCAGTCTTTTAAATGAATTCCTATGATTGAAAGTGTCAATAAAATTGTCGGTAGGAACTTCTACTTCGGTGGTAGCGGCTGCTGCAGAACGCTTGCGCTTCAAATTGCGCTCAGTGTTCTTTGCGTAAGGAGGAGGCCAAATTGTTTCATTGCCATGTAAGAATGGTGGTCTGTAGAACCACATGTTACAATTGCTCATTTTCTTTTGGTATACCCCTAAAGAGCGGGTCTGCTGAATTTTCTTTGGATCTCAAGTGTCTCCATTTCCTGAAAACCTGAAAGTCGGCCAAAATGCCAAAACTATTTCTGAGTCAGTCCAAAGGTAGCTTGTTTTCTATTCTACGGCATCGCTTTACTCTGTCAAGGAGTTTAGCTGTACGATTAATTTTCCATGAGCCATCTCGGATGCGTCAGCAAATACGTGTAACTGACAAAACTGTGGAATAGTGTTCTCGAATACGTGTCGAGACACACGGATCCCTTGATCCGTGTCATTCGGAATTGTGTCCATCTTGTATGCAGCTCTAGTAGTAAAGACTCATCCCAATCCTGCTTTAATCCCCAGAATTCCTGTAAATATATCTCAGCGGTAATATATTTCCGGTATGTTCATTTCTAAACAGAAGTAGTCGGTTTTTATACCCTATCCTAAGGGTATATTAAGTTTGACACATAGTTTGTAACATAGAGAAATAATCGAGATAGACCCTATAAAGTATTTATATTCGTGATCAGCATCAATAGCGAAATCGATTGAGCGATGACCGTCCGTCCGTCCGTCCGTCCGTCCGTATGTCACCGCTTTTTGGGCCTTAAATTTTGAGCTAGGACGATGAAATTTCATATCTGGGCTTCTGAGAAAAAGATACAGTAGAAGTGTAAAAATTTTTGAAATCCGCCCACTGCCACGCCCACTTTTTCATAACTTCACTAAATTATATGAAACCGAAAAATTTTGTTAAGACCAAATATTTAGGCATTCAGATTCCCTACAATCCACCCGTACAAAAGTTTTGGCCACGCCCACTTTTTGGGGGCGTTTTCATCATAAAACCGATTTTTGGGCCTTAAATTTTTAACTAGGACGCTAAAATTTCATATCTGGGCTTCTGACGAAAAGATACAGTAGAAGTGTAAATTTTTTTTACATCCGCCCTCTGCCACGCCTACTTTTTTATAACTTCACTAAATTATATGAAACCGAAAAATTTTGTTAAGACCAAATATTTAGGTATTCAGATTTCCTACAATTCACCCATAGAATAGTTTTGGCCACGCCCACTTTTAGGGGGCGTTTTCATCAAGAAACCTATTTTGATAAAATTTCACATGTAACATACTCAAACGTTCGACGTTATAGCCATATTTGAGTACCAAATGCAATTTGGGCATGAGCAGTTTATAGAAACGAGGATAGGGTATCATACGATCCGTTCCAGACGGATTGTAGCTTTTCTGTATGTTTGGTAACCAAATCAATCCAATTGTTTTAATGGATGAATCCTTTTCGTCGGACAAGTTTAATTGCACTTCTTGATCGTCTGGTGCGATACCATTAAGTAGCTGAGGATGGTTAGCACACCATATTGTAGCTTGAAGCCTGCCGTGCTGAGCAATGAGACAAGTTGTGACTGCATATTACGAGCTGTGATCATGCTATCTGCTTCTGTCATAACATCATCAACGTAAAAGTTCTGTTGTACAACATCAGCTCCTAGGGGATATCTGGCAACTTCATCTTGTGCCAAACGCTGCAAGCTTTTTATTGCCAAATATGTAGCAGCCGACATTCCATATGTGACAGTGTTTAATTGATAGCACCTTATATGTATGTTGACGCTGGTCACTTCGCCACCAGATAAGTTGATAGTTTCTATCATCCTCCTTATTATTAATTAGCCTGTATATTCTTTTAATGTCGTCTGTGAACACGAAGTGGGGTAGCCGCAATCATAGAAGTATGGTGAATAGTTCTTCTTAAAGTACCGGTTGAGTATGTAGAATGTTGTTAAGTGAGATATTGGTTGTGGTTTTTGCAGAGATGTCGAACACTATTAACTTTGTGGAACTGCTGCTCGGCTTCATCAAACAGTGATGTGGAAGAAACCAGTGAGGAGATGGTATAGAGTTACTATTGACTTCCTTTATGTGCCCCAGTGATTGAGCCATGTCCGTCCGCCCACTGCCACGCCTAATTTTTCATAACTTCACTACATTATATGAAACCGAAAAAATCTGTTAAGACAAAATATTTAGATATTCAGATTGTCTACAATTCGCTCATACGTCAATTTTGGCCACGCCCACTTTTTGGGGGCGTTTTCATCAAAAATCCGATTTTGATGAAATTTTACACGTAACATACTCAAACGGTCAAAGTTATCATCGTAATTCAGTAAAGAAAATGCAATACGGCCACGCCCACTTTATAGGGGCTCGATAGTAAGGAGGATAGTGTATCATATCCGTTAAAGACGGATTGTAGCTTTTCTGTATGTTTTTATACCCTATCCTAAGGGTATATTAAGTTTGTCACATAGTTTGTAACATAGAGAAATAATCGAGATAGACCCTATAAAGTATATATATTCGTGATCAGCATCAATAGCGAAATCGATTGAGCGATGACCGTCCGTCCGTCCGTCCGTCCGTATGTCACCGCTTTTTGAGCCTTAAATTTTGAGCTAGGACGATGAAATTTCATATCTGGGCTTCTGAGAAAAAGATACAGTACAAGTGTAAAAATTTTTTAAATCCGCCCACTTCCACGCCCACTTTTTCATAACTTCACTAAATTATATGAAACCGAAAAATTTTGTTAAGACCAAATATTTAGGCATTCAGATTCAATACAATCCTACAATCCACCCATACAAAAGTTTTGGCCACGCCCACTCTTTGGGGGCGTTTTCATCAAAAAACCGATTTTGATCAAATTTTACATGTAACATCCTCAAAAGTTCGAGGTAATAGCCATGTTTGAGTACGAAATGCAATTTGGCCACGCCCACTTTATAGAGAGGAGGATAGGGTATCAGACGATCCGTTCCATACGGATTGTAGCTTTTCTGTATGTTTTTTTTATCTATTTATGTAAACTTGAATTTGTCATATGTACATACCTTATGTACTGAATTTATCATAACGGCCCATGCGCCAAAAACTGTGCATGTAATTGCTCTTGGATTTGCCGTTGTCTTCAGCACAGCAAGTACATTTTGGAAAATCTAATCTCTTTGGTCTTTCTTTTTGCTGTTAATCGTGATCGCGTACGGATGTTTCTAAGCCTTGCCGATTTTTTGATTTAAGAATTCATACTTTTTTTGGTTCTTACAACAATAAATTTGAATTTATAACGTGATTTGAATCTTTCGTTTTTATTGGAATAACCACGTCAACCGTGCCGTTTGTTGCGTGCAAATATTGCGCGAAATTCCTTATCTCCATCCCACCCAACCATCTTGACCCATCTTTCTCCATTTTTACGTTGTCCTCCGAGAGCTTTACGATCGTTTGATTTTCTCAATCAGAGCTCACATCTTCGTAAGCCTCAAGGGGGATAACAAAGCAGGTATGTCGGAGCCAGACAGATAGCCTAAAGCAGGAAAGAGCCAGGCAGATCGTCTGGAGACTCGTCCTGACCACCTCAAACAGAGAAGTTTAACTTTGCCATTTTGAATTCTAAAAATAATTTGCTAAACTCAAATCGATAATGTAAAGGGTAGTTTCCGACTTCCTGGGTTTCTCCCTTGTTTGTCATGTCTTACGGAGGCTTACTTGGTAGGTATATTTTATAATCTATCCCTCCAAATGGTAGGTCCTCAGGGGAATTATAATTGATATAAGGTCCTGAATGTAGGGAGGGCTAGGTTCGAACCCAATCAATCACTTAGTTTCGAAAACAAACAGTCTTAAAAATGTCCCCACTAGCCTGATATCGAGTGTCGAATGAGTGAATCAACGAGGGAGGCTGCTGGAGCGCTGGATGTGACTCCCTTCGCACTGGTAGCTGAATCAACTACAAGGAGGTGAAATCAACCATACTAATATATATGCACCCTTTCCCGTCAAAAAAGACGGCGCGGCAGAAAGGCGTGAATGTTATTCAGAATCGCGAAAAAAACATTTTAAAATTCACAAAATCGAATTTGCAAAATATGTGTGACAGAAACAGAATTTTCCAAACATTTTCTAAGTCGTAATGGACATTGTAAAATGGCTGAATTCGCCTCAAGTGTGTGTATGTGTGCGTGTGTGAATGCAAAAAGGGGGGGTCTGTCCATCAGGCGAACTGACTTGTTGCTTGATCGTGTCCAGAGAAAGACATCACGTTAGTGAGGAGTTTTTATCTTTGTGAAAAACAAAATTCAAAACATACAGAAAAGCTACAATCCGTCTGGAACGGATCGTCTGATTTTACATGTAACATCCTCAAACGTTCGAGGTTATAGCCATATTTGAGTACAAAATGCAATTTGGCCACGCACACTTTATAGAGAGGAGGATAGGGTATCAGACGATCCTTTCCAGACGGATTGTAGCTTTTCTGTATGTTTTTTACTGCTATGCAGTAGAATCCCTACCCGTTACTTTTTCCTGAACCTGTAGTTCACGGGACCGCAAGGAAATCCGAAACTATCCCCCCCCCTTTTGGCCATTCTTATCGTCATTCGCCTTTTTTTATAAATTATATTTTATTCGTTGGTTAATTTAAATTAATTTTGAACTTTTGACACTTTATCATTTTGTTTTTTTTTTCAAAACCATATTTTTTTTACCGTTTCAAGGGCTGGAACCAGGTCCAAGCCTAATCCCTTGGTGCCGTTATACCGGGATAGGTAAGTCCCAACTACCCGCCGAGACGTAGTGAAACTCTGTAACTCCGATGCATACCTTACGACATTTCGTCGACTCCCGAGAAAGGTATGGTAATTTTACCCTATTTTTTTTCAAAAAAATTACCTTTTCCAATTAGATATTATCATTGTATATAAATCTAATAGTAGTATCACTTGAGGATATCGAGACTAGCGCCTCTAACGCGCGAGGAAACTTTTTTCTCATTCTCTCCCAACTATCCATTTGCTCATACAGTGGCAGATATCAAGTGAGAAGAGAAGAAAGAGAACAAAGAGAAAACATACAGAAAAGCTACAATCCGTCTCGAACGGATCGTGTACTATATTTTTTTTTCGTCAGAAGCCCAGATATGAAATTTCATCGTCCTAGCTCAATATTAAAGGCCCAAAAAGCGGTGACATACGGACGGACGGACGGACGGTCATCGCTCAATCGATTTCGCTATTGATGCGGATCACGAATATATATGCCTTAGGATAGGGTATAAAAAAAGAGAACCAAACAAACACACAAAAAAAGGTGGAAAGCGAGAATACAGAAAAAACAATATATGATCGTTATGTGTCCTATGAAGTTTCTGCCGAGGTGGACTGCGTTCAACTTTGTTTGTACACATACATTCATATATACTTATATAGGTATGCTTTTCTTTATCATGATTCTGGCGGTTAAGGGTTGGTCACCGTCATTGCATAACAAATCAGAGAGATAAATTTGTTTGACTGGCAATTAGGTGTAAGAAAGATCATTTCTTCTTTCACATTCTTACATATGTATGTATGTGCAGCTTTAACCTGAGTCTGTTTCCGTGTCATTTTGGGTGGATTTAGACTCCTTAAGAGCATAACAGGTGCGCCTTCAATATTTGTCTGTGTGAAGGAATACCTGGGGGTAATGTACCACTTCTTCCATATCTGTATAGAGTTGTTGCGTAATGTGTGTCCTGAAGTTTTCTGCCATATGATGTGTATACGTACTGTGCGCAGCTCTGACTTACTCTGGACATATGTATGTATATGTATGTATGGATGTACATTTATAATTTTCCTTTTCTTGGTATTGGCGGTTAAAGATTGGTCACAGCATTGCCCAACACAAAATCAAAAAATAATTTGCCAGAAGAGAAACAAAACATACAGAAAAGCTACAATCCGTCTGGAACGGATCGTCTGATACCCTATCCTCCTCCCTACAAAGTGGGCGTTCCCAAATTGCATTTTGTACTCAAATATAGCTATAATGCCGAACGTTTGAGGATGTTACATGTAAAATTTTATCAAAATAGGTTTTTTGATGATAACGCCCCCAAAAAGTTCAAAACTGTTCTATGGGTGAATTGTAGGGAATCTAAATAGTCAAATATTTGGTCTTAACAAAATTTTTCGGTTTCATATAATTTAGTGAAGTTATAAAAAAGTAGGCGGGGCAGTGGCGGATTTAAAAAAATTTTACACTTGTACTGTATCTTTTTCTCAAAAGCCCAGAATCGTCCTAGCTGAAAATTTAAGGCCCAAAAAGCGGTGACATACGGACGGACGGACGGACGGACGGATGGACGGTCATCGCTCAATCGATTTCGCTGTTGATGCTGATCAGGAATATATATACTTTATAGGATCTATCTCGATTATTTCTCTATGTGTCAAACTTAATATACCCTTAGGATAGGGTATAAAAACATATAGAATTGCTTGACTGGCAATTACCAAATGGTACGTTGTAAGAAAGTTAATTTTTAATTCAATATTCAGAGCAGTGAATAAAACAATAGTGATGTCTTGTGCGGTGCGTTTAAAGATTAAATTGTTTGAAAATTGTGTTTAAAGATTGGTTGTGCTTATTTGCTGTGCTTTTGTCGATAAGTATAATTTATTGATTTACTTTATTTTGGTATTTGCATGTGTATTGTACACATGTAGTATATTTATACCCTATCCTAAGGGTATATTAAGTTTGACACATAGTTTGTAACATAGAGAAATAATCGAGATAGACCATATAAAGTATATATATTCGTGATCAGCATCAATAGCGAAATCGATTGAGCGATGACCGTCCGTCCGTCCGTCCGTCCGTCCGTCCGTATGTCACCACTTTTTGGGCCTTAAATTTTGAGCTAGGACGATGAAATTTCATATCTGGGCTTCTGAGAAAAAGATACAGTACAAGTGTAAAAATTTTTGAAATCCGCCCACTGCCACGCCCACTTTTTCATAACTTCACTAAATTATATGAAACCGAAAAATTTTGTTAAGACCAAATATTTAGGCATTCAGATTCCCTACAATTCACCCGTACAAAAGTTTTGGCCACGCCCACTTTTGGGGGCGTTTTCATCACAAAACCGATTTTTGGGCCTTAAATGTTTAACTAGGACGCTGAAATTTCATATCTGGGCTTCCAAGAAAAAGATACAGTACAAGTGTAAAATTTTTTTACATCCGCCCACTGCCACGCCTACTTTTTTATAACTTCACTAAATTACATGAAACCGAAAAATTTTGTTAAGACCAAATATTTGGGTATTTAGATTCCCTACAATTCACCCATAGAACAGTTTTGGCCACGCCCACTTTTTGGGGGCGTTATCATCAAAAAACCTATTTTGATAAAATTTTACATGTAACATCCTCAAACGTTCGACATTATAGCTATATTTGAGTACAATATGCAATTTGGTCACGCCCATTTTATAGAGAGGAGGATAGGGTATCATACGATCCGTTCCAGACGGATTGTAGCTTTTCTGTATGTTTTTTATTTTTATACACCTATGTATGTACATACATACAGTGGTAGACACGTAAATAGCACACTTGCACTTCTATCAATAAAAAGACAATTTGGCAGCATGAACCAAATATAAAACTTTTTATACCCTATCCTGAGGGTATATTAAGTTTGACACATAGTTTGTAACATAGAGAAATAATCGAGATAGACCCTATAAAGTATATATATTCGTGATCAGCATCAATAGCGAAATCGATTGAGCGATGACCGTCCGTCCGTCCGTCCGTATGTCACCGCTTTTTGGGCCTTAAATTTTGAGCTAGGACGATGAAAATTCATATCTGGGCTTCTGAGAAAAAGATACAGTACAAGTGTAAAAATTTTTGAAATCCGCCACTGCCACGACCACTTTTTCATAACTTCACTAAATTATATGAAACCGAAAAATTTTGTTAAGACCAAATATTTAGGCATTCAGATTCCCTACAATCCACCCATACAAAAGTTTTGGCCACGCCCACTTTTTGGGGGCGTTTTCATCACAAAACCGATTTTTGGGCCTTAAATTTTTAACTAGGACGCTGAAATTTCATATCTGGGCTTCCAAGAAAAAGATACAGTACAAGTGTAAAATTTTTCTACATCCGCCCACTGCCACGCCTACTTTTTTATAACTTCACTAAATTATATGAAACCGAAAAATTTTGTTAAGACCAAATATTTGGGTATTTAGATTCCCTACAATTCACCCATAGAACAGTTTTGGCCACGCCCACTTTTTGGGGGCGTTATCATCAAAAAACCTATTTTGATAAAATTTTACATGTAAGATCCTCAAACGTTCGACATTATAGCTATATTTGAGTACAAAATGCAATTTGGCCACACCCACTTTATAAAGAGGAGGATAGGGTATCATACGATCCGTTCCAGACGGATTGTAGCTTTTCTGTATGTTTTTATTTAAAGTTGGCCACAGTAGCTTAGCTGTGTGACATTGGTCAAATTGTTGCCAACGATGGTTAGCTTCTTTCTCCGCGTCAGCGTTAATGAGGTGTTTAACATAAGACGTGGTGGCTGATTCTTATGCTATTAAGACCAGAGGAGCCTCGTCTGGCTACTTCGTCAGCCTCACAGTTCCCTGGTATGTCACTGTGACCTGGTACCCAGCAAAGGGTGAGGTGAAACTGTCCAGATATCTCGTTAAGAGATGCGCGGCAATCTTTCACTGCCTTGGATCTCGTAGTGCTGGACGCAAGGGACTTGATGGCTGCCTGACTGTCGATATATATGACAATATCCGATGCTGATACTGCATTAACCGCCAGCCAGTCAGCTGCTTGACGAATGGCTGTAACTTCGGCTTGAAAAACGCTGCAATGGTTTGGAAGGTCAAAGGAGAGGTGAATGTCCAGGTCTTCGGAGAAGACTCCAGCACCGACTCCGTCCTCGGTTTTGGACCCATCCGTGAAAATTAACAGCGAATTTTGGTGCAGGACATCCCGTTGTGTCCATTCAGTTCTGTCTGGTATTGAGAAATTGTAGCCCAAGTTGAAGTTGTGTTCAGTGGGCAGATGGTCGGTGACTTGTGGAAGATGACGAAGTATCAGTAATATTCTAGCATGTCCAATGTGTTGCTCCTTCCATAGTTTAGAGCTTCTCAGCCTTATTGCTGAGCAGGCAGCTAGTGGTGCATGGTTTGAAGCGCTCCGGTGGAGGTTCTCAGTGCACCAGTAATACTGATACATGCAACTCGTTGGATCTTTTCCAATATTATTAGGTTGGACTTCTTCTCCAGACCAATACTCCATACATTATGGAGCCTACTGCCTTTTTGCATATATATAGGACAGCCAGGGATTTCCTGGCCCGTTCGACTATGTTTTCTCTCCAAAGCAACTTGCGGTCAAGCTTTAGGCCTAGGTAGGTGGCACTATTTGAGAGGGTAAGAGGGATGCCTCTTAATTTTGGGAGATTAAAGTCAGGTATTTTATGTTTTCTTGTAAAAAGGACCAGCTCAGTCAACGGAAAGACCACAGCTATCAGAGCAGACTGCATGACATCGGTAAGTGTCTGCGGGAATTTTCCTGTTACGAGTATAGCGACGTCGTCCGCATAGGCAATCCAGTTTTTTTTATATTCGGAAGGGCTTCGTTAACCACTAAATTCCATAGTAATGGAGATAAAACTCCCCCTTGGGGGTACCACGATGTGCATGTCGTTTGACATGGCTACTTCCGAAGGACGCGGTGATTACCCTGCTTTTAAGCATATGTTCTATAAAGCAGCAGACTGTTTCGCAGATGTTGAGCCTACGTAGGGCATTGATTATCGAATATGTTTCTACGTTGTTGAAAGCTCCCTCATTGTCTAGGAAAGACGCCAGTGTGAATTCTTTAATTGCGAGGGATTTTTCGATGGGTTGGATGATTGAGTGAAGGGTCGTTTCCACAGATTTACCTTTTTGATAGGCATTTTGCGAAATGGATTGTAGGGTGCTATCAATTGTGGCCTTGATGTGATGATCTAGAATTCTTTCAAAGTCTAAGGTCTTTCGGAAGGGTATGCAATGTTTTGCCTGCTTTAGGTATAAATATCACTTTTACCTCGGTCTAGGCGAACGGCATTATTCCTAGCTCCAGGCAGCCTTTCAGAATACAGGACAAGGTGTGCGCTATAACGCTGAATGCCGTCTGGATTTGTGCCGGGAAGTTGCCGTCCGGTCCCGGAAACTTGAAGGGCTCGAAACTGGCCACCATCCATTTCAGTTTCTCTTCAGGAGGTAGCGGCCGACGTGCGATATTTATCAGAGTAGGAGCATTGCTAGGGATAGGCGTGCAGCCGGGGAAATGAGTATCCATAAGCAGGTTAAGCGATGCTTCATCAGATTTGATTTGGGTTCATGAGGACACTCGGTACGGTTGGTGTTGTGGAGAGGACTTTGCGCAGTCTGGAGGCTTGAGACCTATTGTCAATACTTTGGCAGAAACTACGCCAGGATTTACGTTGGGCCTTCCGAACTTCAGCTTTGAACTTCTTCAGACTTTGTTTGTATATATCCCAGCCCGTGGGTAGCCTTGTTGATTTGGCTTTGTTAAATTTTTTCCTGCTTGCGCAGCGAAGGTTGCTGAGTTCTGCATTTCACCATGGCGGACGGTTGCCGACCTTTCTTGTCGTAATGGGACAAGCCTTATTTATTGCTAAATTTAGGGCGGAGGTGAGAACGGTGTTGAGCTTATCTAGTTCCAATTGGGTGGTTCGTGTCGTGTACACACTATTGGATATTTCAGCTGTAAGAATGTTGTTGTGTTTTGGCCAGTCAATTCTCCGTGGATTGCGGAAAATTGATGGTGGCGGGTTGCCGCTTGTTTTTAGTTCATATTCCAGATAGCAGTGATCTGAAAAAGAGTGACTGTCGGATACAGTCCACCTAGAGATCGCATTGTATATATTTATGGAAGCGAAGGTGACATCTAATACCTCCTGCCGGGTTTTTGTAATAAAGGTGGGACTATTTCCTATATTGCACACTACTAGGTCGGTGCCTATAAAGTACTCAAAGAGTGACTCACCTCGGGTATTGGTGTCGGTGCTGCCCCATATCTCGTGATGCGCGTTGGTATCGCACCCTAGCACTATTCCTTCTCTTCTTCCTCTTGCTTCTTCTACCACTACTTTAACCTCCCTTGATGGTGCGGATTCGGGGTCTTCATAGGGTAGGTATCCTGAAGCTAGCCAGATGTTATTCTCCGCTGATTTGAGCAGTGTTACTGCCAGGTCATTTGTGCTGCGATGAGGAAGAAAGGTTAGGTTAAGTGCAGATGTAGCAAGAATATAAGCGCGGATGTTACCTGTGTTCCTTGCATGGTATAGTGTGTAGCCAGGAGCCCTCAGTCCCATAACAGTGTCATATCTTATCCAGGGTTCCTGAATGAGGGCGATGTCAAAACCTCTTTCATTGAAGCGGAGTTTCAGCGTCGCAGATGCTAGAGTGCAGTGATGGAGGTTAATCTGCACCAGTTTGAGCTTCATCGTTCACTGGTACAAACCTCTCCACGACGGTAGCGTCTAGGTCTTCGAATGAAGATGGGTCATCATCTGAAGCCGAGATGCGGGGTGAGGCAGGTGTCTCCGTTACGGAGGGACCGACAATGTTAGTACGGTCTGCGGTGAAAACCTTCACCTCTACTTCCTTTAGACCACACTTGATCTTGAAATTCTTGCCTTTAAGTAGAGGGAGAGAGTCGGTGGTAAGGGAGAGTACTCCTCGTCTGCGGATCTGCGCCTTTTGGGCCCAGTTTCCTTCGCTACAGCGGATTGGCTCCCAGCTTGGTTTGTTAAATTAGGTCGACTTGATGAGTCCTTAGCTTGGGGGCTGTTCTTCCGGCGAGAGTAATTCTCTCCATGGGTGGTAGGGTGGCTGGTGCCACGAATAGGTTGCCGTGGGTCACGTGTTGGCTAGTACCACGAGTGGTGGTTGGTTGGCGCGCACCGCGTGTAGCAGTGCATTGTGTCTTAAAGTGCCGTAGAGGCTGTAGCTTCATCAGCTCGTTGAACTGCCTTGCAATGCCGGTTGCCCAGATGTGGGATTCCCGCTCTTCCTAACTCCATTCCTTTTCCGACTTTTTGCCTAGTCGTTCAAGGATGCGAAAAGCCGATGCAGTCTCGCGACTCAGCGACTTTTTCTCTTGGCCAGAGAGCTTGGTAATGGTTGGGGGAGTTGAGCAGCACGATGGTGTCGTGCCGATCACCTCGGAAGGGGTGGGTGGTGCTGAACTGCACGACGGTGTCGCGCTTGCAAATTCGTCCGACATTAGCGAACATACACTAGCAGCATCTTCAATGCACAGGCTTTGCAGGTACTCCTCCACACGTGAAGTGTTTTCAGAGCAGCTGACGGTGGCAGCTTTATTCGAATTTTTTTGAGGTCCGGCCTCAGAAGTTATGTTTTTGTTTTTAATTTGTGACATTTTTAATTTTGTTCCCACGAGTAGCTAGGGAAGGGGTGCTCAGTCCGCACAGAGCTCCGCGTTATGCGGATAAGGCAGGCTGATCCAGAGTTTGCCAGATTCTCTGGATACACCGTGTGCTATTTTTGATGTACCTGGGCCCTCAGCCAAGTTGATCATCGGCACGGTACGGTTGACACCTTGGTCCAGCCCAGGGGGTGAGTAGGGTGGGAAAAAGATGTGAGAAACTAGGTAACTAGGGGGTGATTACCTCTTAGTTTTCGAGCCTCCTCTCGTGAATCGTTCATCGTCACGACGGTACCACGGGAATGTGATACATTCTCGATGCCGCACGTAGGAATGTGATGCATTCCTGATGTCGATTCCGAGCGTCTTGAGCTCTTGCTAAGCCATCACACCGCGGCAAGGTGGGTAATCATCGTGATGGATGTATGTATGTTACGGTGGGAAAATATTATTTGTGTTGAGAATCATCTTAATTCAATAATAGAACTAATAATAATTTGATAACTTTTCCGTGTAACTTGCATACATTCTGTCAGGTAAAATAATTATATCGTGAGTAGGTATCCACGTGGCGCGAAAGAACAATTCAAGACATCTCATCGACACCTACTCATTGTGGATTGGCCTTTAAGATTTGCTGTTTTATCGGGTTTTTCGAATTACATCATGAATACGATTAAAGCAAAGTGCGGTCACGCAAAGGTACAGCTTAAATGTACAAACACAAGTGAGCAAGAGCAAAGAGTAAAGAGCATAGCGATGAAATCACACATGTGTAGAACGACGCTCATCGCTTTGCTCTTGCTCGCTCTCCGCTCCACTCTGTTTTTACACTAACACGTGCAGAGACATTTGCCGCATCAATAGATGAAAATACCCCCCTCTCTTTAATTGAAATTCTGTTCGCGAAATTAAACGAAGCGTGGTCAGAGTTCGTCGCCCTTAATAAACAGCTTTAGAGTCTGAGTTTGGGGAATATGAAAATAAATTTTTTTTCACACATTCGAAATTTACAAACGAGATCCAAAAAAGAAAGTCACCTGATCCACATAATTCTCAAATTTCGCTGGTTGAGAAACTAGTAAATCAACAAGCTTCGTTTCTTCAAACCCTCAACTCCTCGAGCACCGCAACCACAACGTCAGTCAATCTGCCGAAAATTGTTATCACTCCGTTTTCCGGTGACTACAAAGATTGGCCTGAATTTAACGTTCTTTTCACGGGCTCCGTGGATTCCAAAAAATCGCTTACCAAGTCGCGAAAGTTTCAATATTTGAAGTCGTTTTTATGCGGAGACGCCGCCAATGTGGGCAAACATATCACCATGTCCGATGATAATTACGCGGAAGCATGGGACAGGTTAGAGTCGCGCTTTGATAAAACTCACCTGATCATCCAATCGTTTGTTCGGTCGTTTCTCTCGCTACCTACGACTACGGGAAACGTTCAGATACTTCGGAAGATCACTGACGCAGCTGATGAGATCCTTCGAGGACTCCACGCGTTGAACACGAACAGTCGCGATCCATGGCTCATACACCTTTTACTTCAAAAGGTTGATCAGGACACAAAACAAGCATGGGTGGAATACAACAATATTTGAACTCTTTGACTTTCTAGAAACTCGTTGCAATTGTTTAGAATCGTGCAGCTCACTCTCTCGAAATTCGCAAGCTCGCAGAAAAACGCAAGTTCCGATTCGTGTTAACATCGCAGACTCTACGCAAGGATGTCCAAAGTGTCATGAAAATCATACTTTGACTCACTGTGAAGCTTTTGCCGGTCTTGATATTGACTCTCGTCGGCAATTCGTAAAACAGCATTGGCTATGTTTTAACTGTTTGTACCAAGGACACAACGCGAATAAATGTCGGTCAAACTTTCGGTGCAGTCTACACCATTCTATGGTACATCCTACACAACCTTCAGAAAATGAAAATTCCACTTCGAATGGTGCTCCTTCAAATGCCAACCTCTCGTCTGATTCTCCAATCGTTTCACAGCACTCGCTTGAATCTTCTCGTCACATTCAAACGTTGCTTCCAACAGCAACTGTCCAGGTTCAAGATAGGCAAGGATCTTTTCAAAATCTGCGGTTATTATTTGACACAGGATCCCAGGTTTCATTTATAACTGAACGCGCGGTTCAACACCTGAGTCTGAAACGAAAACCAACGCAGATTCCCATCACAGGAATAGATTCAACGTCTGCAGTGGTAACTAATGGTTTGGTCACCCTTAGACTGCACTCTCGATTCAATGTTGAGTTCATTGATATTGACTGTTATGTGATTATGAAACTCACTTCATTGCTGCCTTCGTCTACAATCGCCAGTCTTAATACCAACAAGATAATGTCAATACAACTAGCTGATCCCTACTTCAATGAGCCCGGTCATATCGATATTTTAATGGGTTCAGACAAGGTATTCAGCACAATAACCGATGATCACAACCGGAAACAAGGGCTTCAATCTTTTTGTAATCAGTTAGACTACGCTCAAGACTTCGACCTAGAGCGATTTTGGTCCTTAGAGGAAGTATCTAATCAACCTATCTTGTCCCTTGAGGAACAACAAGCTGAAGACCACTTTATTAACAGACACACACTCGTCATTCTGATGGTCGGTTTATCGTTGAACTGCCTTTCAACCAGAATGAAGCACTCAACTTCGAAAACTCATTCATTGCCGCGTTTAATCGAATGCAATCTATCGAAAGGCAATTCGCTTTAAAACCTGAGTTTCAACACAAATACTCGCAATTCATTCAAGAGTATTTGTCGTCACATGGAGGAGATACCTCCACACGAAGTTCCGAATGCGCAATGCTATTATCTACCTCACCATCCCGTGTTCAAGACGGATGGTAGTACAACAAAGATAAGAGTGGTATTCGATGCATCGGCCAAAAGCAGTAAATCCAAATCGTTAAATGAATGCGTTCTCGTCGGCCCCACAGTTCAACGTGACATCTTTTCGATATGTTTGCGATTTCGTCGATATGTATATACTATATGCGGGGATATAGAAAAGATGAATAGACAGATTTGTGTTTCTCCGAAACACAGTGACTACAAAGGATCGTTTGGCTAGAAGATCTCAAAGGTCTTCTCAGACATTATCGGCTTTCGACGGTTACCTACGGTACTGCGTCAGAACCATTTTTAGCTATTCGTGCATTGAAGCAAATACGTGTCGACTCTATCGAAACTCATCCTATAGCTTCATCAGTTATCCTGAATGATTTTTACGTCGACGACGTAATGACTGGAGCAGACACAATTGACGATGTTAGTACCCTTAGAACGGAATTGGTGGATTTGCTGAAATCTGTTTATACCCTATCCTAAGGGTATATTAAGTTTGACACATAGTTTGTAACATAGAGAAATAATCGAGATAGACCATATAAAGTATATATATTCGTGATCAGCATCAATAGCGAAATCGATTGAGCGATGACCGTCCGTCCGTCCGTCCGTCCGTCCGTCCGTATGTCACCACTTTTTGGGCCTTAAATTTTGAGCTAGGACGATGAAATTTCATATCTGGGCTTCTGAGAAAAAGATACAGTACAAGTGTAAAAATTTTTGAAATCCGCCCACTGCCACGCCCACTTTTTCATAACTTCACTAAATTATATGAAACCGAAAAATTTTGTTAAGACCAAATATTTAGGCATTCAGATTCCCTACAATTCACCCATACAAAAGTTTTGGCCACGCCCACTTTTGGGGGCATTTTCATCACAAAACCGATTTTTGGGCCTTAAATGTTTAACTAGGACGCTGAAATTTCATATCTGGGCTTCCAAGAAAAAGATACAGTACAAGTGTAAAATTTTTTTACATCCGCCCACTGCCACGCCTACTTTTTTATAACTTCACTAAATTACATGAAACCGAAAAATTTTGTTAAGACCAAATATTTGGGTATTTAGATTCCCTACAATTCACCCATAGAACAGTTTTGGCCACGCCCACTTTTTGGGGGCGTTATCATCAAAAAACCTATTTTGATAAAATTTTACATGTAACATCCTCAAACGTTCGACATTATAGCTATATTTGAGTACAATATGCAATTTGGTCACGCCCATTTTATAGAGAGGAGGATAGGGTATCATACGATCCGTTCCAGACGGATTGTAGCTTTTCTGTATGTTTTTTTTTCATTTGAGAAAATGGACCACCAACGCTGTTATTGTCCTTACCAGAGGCACAGCGAAAAATTTCCCCAATTGAGTTCGAGGAGTCCAATGCAGTCAAGGTGCTTGGTCTACTATGGTGTCCATATAAAGATTGCTTCTCATTCAGAGTTCGTTTGGATGCGCCTGCTGCTATCACTAAACGTTGAATTCTATCCGAAGCATAACGGATCTTTGATCCTATCGGTTTTTTGGCACCCGTGATAATATGTGTCAAGATCATTCTTCAAGATCTTTGGAAGGACAACTTGAAGTGGGACGAACAAAGGACATCGCGTATCGTTGGAGCTTAATTCAATGCAGGGGCATCAATGCGGATAATTCAATATCGGTAACATTGGTAGCAGCCAAGAGTTGCTCCAATTAAAATTCTATCCCTTCCTCGTTTAAACTCTGTGGAGCTCTTCTACTAACCCGTCTAGTAAACAAAATTAAGGTTTCATTGCAGGAAAAGGATACTAAACTTTACGCCTGGACGGACTCATCCATCGTGCTAAACTGGCTGTAAGCACCACCGAAGAAGTGGTCAGTTTTTGTTGGCAACAGGACGTCGGGAATACTTTCATCAATACCTTGCAAGTTCTGGAACCATGTACGATCACCTAGCAATCCAGCCGATGTTGCTTCTCGCGGTATTGCTCCATCATAGTTATCATCACATGAAATATGGTGGAGGGGACCACACTCGCTTTGGTTTGAGAGGGATCAATGGCCTGCTTCGAACTTTGTTGCGGAAAACCTCTCTGAGGAACAATTGGAAGAGAGAAGTACAAATAAACCGAAGGTATTTTTGTCTAACATTGAATATATTAGCATATTAGACACGCTTCTATATAATGTCTCTAATTGGTCTAGGTGTATTCGAGTCGTTGCTTATATCTATCGTTTCATATCAAAATGTCGGCGGTCAGTATCTACCAATCGAAATTCACAAGCATTGACAACTCAAGAACTTTCAAATTCAAGGATTATGCTTATTAAAACTGTTCAGTGTTCATTGTTTTCCGTTGAGTCTAAAGAAATATGTCTTTCTTTAAGCCCGTTTCTTGCTGCTATGAAAAACATCCCATCATTTTGTGCAAATCACATCCGATATCCAATCTCATAGTCCTATACACCCACAAATATTATCTCCATGCGGATGAGACACTAACGTTTACGCTTATAAAACAGAATTTTACAACCGATTTTTGGGCCTTAAATATTTAACTGGCACACTGAAATTTCATATCTGGGCTTCCGAGAAAAAGATACAATACTAGTGTAAATTTGTTTTTAATCCGCCCACTGCCACGCCTACTTTTTTATAACTTCACTAAATTATATGAAACCGAAAAATTTTGTTAAGACCAAATATTTGGGCATTTAGATTTCCTACAATTCATCCACATAACACTTTTAGTCACGCCCCCGTTTTGGGGGCGTTTTCATAAAAAACAGAATTTGATGAAATTTTACATGTAACATCCTCAAACGTTCGAGGTTATAGCCATATTTGAGTACAAAATGCAATTTGGCAACGCCCACTTTATAGAGAGGAGGATAGGGTATCATACGATACGTTCCAGACGGATTGTAGCTTTTCTGTATGTTTTTTCTGTAATATACACAATTGCACACACACTCAAACGTTGCCACATTTTATTATTTCTATGCGGGAATTAGCGACGTTGCAATATTGTAGATTTCAATGTTAATGCAAATGCAAATGCTTTTCTTCTTGTTAATACATATGTATGTGTATGTATTAATCAATGTAAATATTTAATACGTATTCTAATGTTTTGTACCACAACAACAGATTTATTTTATTTAATTATAAACATTGGATTGAAATGACAAATTGATGAAAACAACCTTTTTTATACCCTATCCTAAGGGTATATTAAGTTTGACACATAGTTTGTAACATAGAGAAATAATTGAGATAGACCCTATAAAGTATATATATTCGTGATCAGCATCAATAGCGAAATCGATTGAGCGATGACCGTCCATCCGTCCGTCCGTATGTCACCGCTTTTTGGGCCTTAAATTTTGAGCTAGGACGATGAAATTTCATATCTGGGCTTCTGAGAAAAAGATACAGTACAAGTGTAAAAATTTTTGAAATCCGCCCACTGCCACGCCCACTTTTTCATAACTTCACTAAATTATATGAAACCGAAAAATTTTGTT
This sequence comes from Xylota sylvarum, assembly GCA_905220385.1. Taxonomy (NCBI): domain Eukaryota; kingdom Metazoa; phylum Arthropoda; class Insecta; order Diptera; family Syrphidae; genus Xylota; species Xylota sylvarum. The sequence goes on from LR999957.1 coordinate 53,388,618, forward strand.
AAGACCAAATATTTAGGCATTCAGATTCCCTACAATCCACCCATACAAACATTTTGGCCACGCCCACTTTTTGGGGGCGTTTTCATCACAAAACCGATTTTTGGGCCTTAAATTTTTAACTAGGACGCTGAAATTTCATATCTGGGCTTCTGAGAAAAAGATACAGTACAAGTGTAAAATTTTTTTACATCCGCCCACTGCCACGCCTACTTTTTTAGAACTTCACTAAATTATATGAAACCGAAAAATTGTGTTAAGACCAAATATTTGGGTATTTAGATTCCCTACAATTCAGCCATAGAACAGTTTTGGCCACGCCCACTTTGTGGGGGCGTTATCATCAAAAAACCTATTTTGATAAAATTTTACATGTAACATCCTCAAACGTTCGACATTATAGCTATATTTGAGTACAAAATGCAATTTGGCCACGCCCACTTTATAAAGAGGAGGATAGGGTATCAGACGATTGTAGCTTTTCTGTATTTTTTTTTTTGGAGTAAATTGCGGCTACCAATACGGATTATGCTTACTATTTTTATTGTCCCTAACTATATGTACATAGATATGTAGGTAGGTATTTAGGTATGTAGGAATATAATATACATTTAATACATACATATGTACATATGTATGTAGATATGTACATATATCCACAGGGCCGAGCTTAGGCTACTGTGGGGGTCAGCAGGTGGCGGATCGCTGAATGGCCTGTAACGTCAGGTTACAGGCGAATAACAAATAAGCAGTCCCCGACCAAAAGCGGCAGAGAAGGAGGGTGAGGCTGAAAACGTCTCAAAAACCTTATGAATTCTTTGCGACAGGACAAGTCGGCGCCGTCCGCAAATAGGTGCCCCCTACTCCAAGGAGTGGCAACGGGAGAATTCGCGAAGACAAAGTCGGCAAACGAAGCTACAATTGAAGTCTACATGTTAGACATTAAGACCGAGCCCGGTAAGGTCTTAATTACGGTATACCGGAACAACGATTGGATTTGAATGCTGTGGGCTGACGGTTGTAGTATTCTGTTACCTTAGTAAACTGGAGTGAAATCTGGTTGAAACGGCTCTCAGGCCAATGCTGCAACCGCCCCCGTCCCCTTAAAACCTTGGCAGGCCTCAAAGTACGTTCTCCGTCACGTCGCCGTTAAGTTGGTGGTGTATGTTCAGATGTAACATTCCTGATTAGCACCGATCTGGCTCAGGCACAGGCACCCATAAGGTCCTGTGTCAAACCTCGCATGGCCTCCCTGCCTGCATAGATAACCATGGGATCATAGAGGTGAATACACATTCGGACGGAGATAGCGGCTTTGAGTGGTTACCCAAGAGAGATGATACAACAAACAAATCAAACACCAGAAAAACACAGAAAATTTAATAAAAAATCAAAAAAAACATTATTTACAAGGAGAAGGGGAGCTCACTGTTTTAGCTGTAGCACCCCCATTTAGGAGAAGTTCGCTAGTTTCCAGATCGCCGGAAAAGCCAACACCAGTGGAGAAACAGTATAGTACCGAACCCACTGGTCCCAGCACTTCCAAAAGCACGGAAAAATCCACTGAAGCAGAGAGGAAGACGGATACAAGCCCCAGCCTGAATAAACAAAATCGGGAGAGTGATGCTATGAGAATCCTCGGCAGCAAGATCACCGAGCTGATGGATTTCATCCAGGGAAAAAATAACGTGCATCATGAAATTAGGAGACTGGTTAGTTCAATTCGGACCCACTATAAAACAGTGGAGAAACAGGAAATAACCAAGAGGACGATCGGAGTCCAAAATGATCTTTCGTCCCAAAGTACCCAAACGGAGGAAAGGAGCTGCAGTGCGACCTTTAGGATTGGGAAGGATAACGCTAGCTGGTCCGGGCGGAGTCCTGCCCAGAATCCCGGAAAGCAGGCAACATCCACCAATAAAAGGAGGAGGGACACAACTCCCAAGCCGAAAAGGTAAGCGAGCCCGCAAAAACGGCACTTGCCTGAGCCAAAAAGGAAAAACCGGAGACAGAGGTGGATGGAGGATCTTCGAATTTAGATCAACAACAAAAAACGACGAAAAGTCAAGGGCCAGCAAAGAAGCAGGAATGGACGCAGGTGAAGGGACGTGAAAGACAGAGAAGGAAGCCAACCCGACCCGATGCGATTGTAATAAAGGCAACAGGAGATCTTTCCTACGCGAATATGCTGAGGAAGGTGAAAACCGACCCCTCACTAAAAGAGCTAGGAGAAAATGTCGACCACGTCCGGAAGACCATGAAAGGAGAATTATTGCTGCAGCTGAAGAAAACAGCAGATGCCCAAACTTCGGACTTCCAGCAACAAGTGGAAAAGATTTTGGAAACAAAGGCCAAAGTCAAAACGATGACACATGAAAACGATGAAATCACCACCATGGAAGAAGTCGCTCTAGCCCTCTCAGAGCAGTTCGAATTGCAAAAGCCAATACCGGAAACTGCAATAAAGTCCATGAGGAAAACTTATGCTGGGACGCAGACAGCAGTAGTAAGCCTGCCAGCAAGCATCGCCAACAAAGCGCTATCTGCAGGAAAAGCCAGAATCGGGTGGGTAAATTGCCGATTAAGAGAAAAACCGGATCTGAAAAGATGTTACCGGTGCCTCGGGTATGGCCACCGCGCAATGGACTGCAAAAGTGAAGATCGGTCCGAACACTGCTACAGATGCGGTGGAAAGGGACACAAGGCAAAGGATTGCTCCCTAGAGCCGGAATGTATGCTCTGTAAAGGAAGTGGGCATAGCGCCAAGCACAGTACTGGAAGCATAAGATGCCCTGCATTCCAGCTCGCGCTGAATGCTTCCCAGAAGCGAACATGAAGGTTATCCAACTTAACCTCAACCATTGCGAGGCAGCTCAGGACCTACTTACACAGATGGTCCGAGAGTACGATGCGGATATCGCAATACTCAGCGAGCCCTACAAGCAGCTTAATGAGAGTGTGTGGACAGCGGACTCTTCAGGTAAAGCAGCGATATGGATATGCGGCCAACGAGCATTCGAAGAAAAAATGACAACGCACCAGGCAGGATTCGTGTGGGCCAAAGTAAATGACGTCTACTTCTTTAGCTGCTATGCTCCTCCCAGCATTACACAAGAACAATTTGAGAAAATAGTTGACAACATTGCAACCACCGCAAGAGGAAGAAACTGCGTCATCATTGCAGGCGATTTTAATGCGTGGGCGGTGGAATGGGGTTCACGTACCACAAACGCCAGAGGAAGAACACTCCTGGAGGCATTTGCATCGTTGGACATAGTTCTCGCGAATTCCGGGAGCGAGCTGACTTTCAGCAAAAACGGGAGAGGGTCAATAATAGACATTACTTTTATGAGCACGTGTTTGGCAAGGAATGCTGCGTGGAAAGTATGCACTATGTATACGCACAGCGACCACCAGGCCATCAAGTTCCAGCTACGACCCAGCCCCATTGAAAATAGAAGAGAGCAGAGAAGGCAGCCGCGGAAAAGAGGATGGAAACCACATACTCTGGACGTCGAAGTACTTCAGCTAATGATGGAAGATGTATCCCTTACTGGACCAGCCGCCGACAAGGCGAAGCAGCTCAGAAGAGGATTGACACGCGCCTGTGACGCATCTATGCAAAAGAAAACAACAAGCGCGCGACGACCTCCAGTATACTGGTGGAACGACGAAATCGCCAGACTGCGCGCAGAGTGCCACAGGTCGCGCAGATTGTACCAGCGGTCCAGAGAACACAGCAGCCATGGAGAACTACATGAGAGATTCATAACCGCCCGGAGAAATCTAAAAACTGCAATTAAAGACAGTAAAAAGAGAAGCTTCATCGAACTGTGCAACGAAGCCGACCAAAATCCGTGGGGAAAAGCCTACCAAGTGGTGATGATGAAGCTGAAGGGTGGCCGAAAACCCGCGCCTACATCCACAGTGTTTCTCGAAAACGTAGTGGCTGTACTCTTCCCACAACAACAAGAAATGGAGGTACAAACGGAGAGAGTAAATACGACGGGAGCGTTAACAATACCCCTCGTCACCGCTGAAGAAGTCCTGCAAGTCTGCGCAAAAATCAAGGACCAAAAGGCGCCTGGTGTCGATGGAATCCCTAACATTGCCTTAAAAGCAGCAATCAATTGGCGCCCACACATCTTCGCAGATATGTATAACACTTGCCTAAAAGAAGGAGTATTCCCCGACCAGTGGAAAAAGCAAAGACTAGTCCTCCTGCCAAAAGGTAGTAAACTACCACAGAATCCCTCATCGTATAGGCCTCTATGCATGTTGGACACAATGGGCAAAATACTGGAGCGCGTCATAAGTGACAGGTTGGAGAGTGCAATCGATGAGGCAGGAGGCCTTGCAGCTCACCAGTACGGTTTCCGTAAGACACGGTCTACGATCGACGCTATCGACGAAGTCGTGAATACCGCGTCAAAAGCCATAGAAGGAAGACGATGGAAGGGCGGGAGCAAACAGTACTGTGCAATCATCACGCTGGATGTAAAGAACGCCTTCAACACCGCAAACTGGAGAAACATCTTGCGAGCACTTACCGCCAAGAGAGTACCAGAATACCTGCAGAGGATAATGACGGACTATTTTAGAAATAGAATACTGCTTTACGACACCGACGATGGAACGAGGCAGTATAACGTCACAGGCGGCGTTCCCCAAGGCTCCGTATTAGGTCCGCTACTGTGGAACTTAATGTATGATGGCGTCCTCAGACTTCGAACCCCGAGGTCTTCGAAAATAATTGGTTTCGCCGATGATATAGCGATCGTTGTAGTAAACAAACACCTTGAGGAGTTGGAGCATGAGTGCAATGAAGCTATTGGGATGGTCCAGGACTGGCTAGTACGCATGGGCCTACAACTTGCAGAAGAAAAGACTGAAGTAGTGCTCATCAGCAGCAGGCGAGACGTGGAGACTATAAGGGTAACCGTGGGCGATCACGAAATAGCTTCCAAACCAGAGCTGAAGTACCTTGGCATTACCTTAGATGCAAGGTTAACCTATAAGCAGCATCTGCAGTATGCAGCTGAAAAGGCAGCAAAGGCAACGGCTGCCCTATCAAGGATAATGCCGAATATCGGGGGACCAAAACATAAGAAGAGATTACTCTTAGCAAGAGTTGCCTCATCAATAATGCTCTACGGTTCCCAGATATGGGCTAGTGCCGTGAAAACAAAAGCATACAGAAAGAAGACTGAGGCATTCTACAGAAGCAACGCGCTGAGAGTATGCAGCGCCTTCCGAACAACTTCCTACGATGCGGCATGTGTAGTGGCTGGCATGGAACCAATAGACCTTCTTGCAAAAGAAGCGCAACAGAAATACCGTGCCAGCAGGACAACGGCAACAGCAACGATTAGAAGCAATACTGAAGGACAAGGACCAAGGACAAGTCTGGAAGAATGGCAGGAGAGATGGTGTCACTCTGACAAAGGCAGGTGGACGCAGAGATTGATACCCAATATAGACGCCTGGATTAATAGGAAGCATGGGGAGCTGAACTTCTACCTCACCCAGATGCTTACGGGCCATGGATGCTTTAGAGCCTACCTGCATAGATTTGGACACGAAGACACCCCCTATTGTCCAACGTGCACGGGAGTAGTGGAGGATGCGGAACACATCATGTTCCACTGCCCACGTTACTACGTAGAACGGCACCTGCTGGTAAACCAATTGGGCGAGGACTTAACCCCAGACAACTTCACCAGACAGATGACGAGCAGCGAAGAGGCTTGGGACGCAGTTAACGACACTGTGACTACAATAATGAAAGAGCAGCGAAGGCAGGAGCAGCAACGAAACGCAGCGAAGCAGGCTGCTAACCTGTATGAGCCGAGCACATAAGGCTGAAGTCCCCCCTCGCGATGAAATGCTTGACGGCAGTGCCGCGAGGACCAGGGGTAGAAGGGGAGGTGGGTTTAGTGGGTGGAAATCCCACACTGTTACTGAGTACGGGCTCAGTTTCGTCTTTAAAAGATTCCCACCTTCCTGCGGAAAAAAAAAAAAAAAAAATGTACATATAACAATTTCAACTATATTTTTGCAATGACTTGATTATTGCACATGTATTTAAAAAAAGGTTATTATGTACAAACATATACATATATACACATATGCATACATATATTATATACATAATGTATTAACATACATGTGTATGTATGTATGTATAATAATTGCATAAATAATAAATTTACGTACATACATACATATATCTATGAATATACATTATACATTACATTATTCCATTACATTACATTATGTCCAGAGTTCGTCAAAGCTGGGCACAGTACATACGTATACACATCATATGGTAGAAAACCTTACGACACACATTACGCTCTATACAGAAATTAGTAGATATGGAAGAAGTGATACATTACCCCCAGGTATTCCTTCATACAGACAAATATTGAAGGCGCACCTGTTATGCTCTTAATGAGCCAGATTACATGTTAAAGCTGCACCTACATACATATATATGTAAGAATGTGAAAGAAGAAATGATCTTTCTTACACCTAACTGCAATTCAAACAAATTTATCTGTCTGATTTGTTATGCAGTGACGGTGACCAACCTTTAACCGCCAGAATCATGATAAAGAAAAGCATACCTATATAAGTGTATATGTATGTATATGTACAAAGAAAGCTGCACGCAGTCCACCTCGGCAGAAACTTCACAGGACACATAACGATCATCCAATTTTTACTTGCACCTAGAGAGAAATAATCGAGATAGACCCTATAAAGTATATATATTCGTGATCAGCATCAATAGCGAAATCGATTGAGCAATGACCGTCCGTCCGTCCGTATGTCACCGCTTTTTGGGCCTTAAATTTTGAGCTAGGACGATGAGATTTCATATCTGGGCTTCTGAGAAAAAGATACAGTACAAGTGTAAACATTTTTGAAATCCGCCCACTGCCACGCCCACTTTTTCATAACTTCACTAAATTATATGAAACCGAACAATTTTGTTAAGACTAAATATTTGGGTATTTAGATTCTCTACAATTCACCCATACAACAGTGTTGGCCACGCCCACTTTTTGGGGGCGTTATCATCAAAAAACCAATTTTGATGAAATTTTACATGTAACATCCTCAAACGTTCGACATTATAGCTATATTTGAGTACAAAATGCAATTTGGCCACGCCCACTTTATAGAGAGGAGGCTAGGGTATCATACGATCCGTTCCAGACGGATTGTAGCTTTTCTGTATGTTTTTACTTGCAGCTATACCTATATATAGGGCAAGTATTGGTTTCGTGAACAATTTCGAACTCGAGATTTTAATCAAACTTGACATTAATATGATGGAGAAGTCCAAAAAAGTGGGTCCGACAACTCCGTCTGTCTGTCTGTCTGTCTGTCTGTCTGTCTGTCTGTCTGTCTGTCTGTCTGTCTGTCTGTCTGTCTGTCTGTCTGTCTGTCTGTCTGTCTGTCTGTCTGTCTGTCTGTCTGTATATTCGACTGCAGCCCAAACGGCTAGACGGATTTGCTTCAAACTTTATATCTGGTGTCTGTGGGATGATCCCTAGAGGCAAAATTGGAATTTTCATTCTAACCTCAAAATTAAGGGTAGTTTACTTAAGGCCGATTTCACTAAAAATGGATTTTCTCGAAAACGGCTTTAACGAGTTTGATAAAATTTCATATGTGAGTTAGGTTGGGCATTTGCTATTAGATGGCATACCACGTTTTGCGAGAAAAATGCGTATAACGGTAATTTTACAAATTGACTGTTTCTCGTCTATTTCTACAGCGATTGGGCTTAAAATCAATACCTGAGGTGGATATGCTAAATGCAAAATTATAATATACCAAGTTTTGGAACTGCCACGCCTACTTTTAAAAAATTTTACTTTTTCAAAATTTTTACTAGAAATCGAAAAAAAATTGTTAAAACTAATTCATAGGCTTTGAAAATCTCTATAATTTACCTTAACATCATATATAGCCACGCCCACTTTTTGAAGGCGTTTTTAAAAAAAAAACTTGATTTTCAGTGCTTATACGATTATAAACTAATAGCATTAAGGTGCAAGTACGTACGACCCAGTCGTGCACTTTATTTTTTCTGTATTCTCGCTTTCCACCTTTTTTTGTGAGTTTCTTTGGTTCTCTTTTTTACTCTTTGTTCTCTTTCTTCTCTTCTCACTTGGTATCTGCGACTGTAAGAGCAAATGGATAGTTGGGAGCGAATGAGAAAAAAGTTTCCTCGCTCGTTAGAGGTGCTAGTGTCGATAACCTCAAGTGATACTACTATTAGATTTATATACAATGCTACAACCTAAAATGGAGCACGTATATAGAGATACTTATAAGGAAACTGCGACAATCAACGTATGCTCTTTTCCATCTGAGCTACCTTTGCCCACTACCCGTACTTCGGAAGAGATTTCAGGCTAGTGGAGTCTCATCTGAGATACGGTATATTGGCTTGGGGTAAGGCGTCTAATATGCAACCTCTTCAAGCAGTGCAGACCCGTATTTTAAAAATAATTCACCGAACGCAAGCTAGGGTCGAGCGACAGAATGAAAATGACGAGAAGCAGATGCTTAATATCTCACAGCTTTTCAAATTTGAATCAAAGTTGAACTTTTACAGAAAGCAAAAGAATTGTATTTGAACTCTTCATAAATGTATCTATATTATATTCCTTTTATTTTTGTCGAAAATGTATAACGTAAAATTTCTGTATAGCGTACAAAAACAAACACAAAACTCAACATGTAAATACAAGCTTATGATAGCGAATAGTCTTCTGCAGACAAGCCATTCAGGCTTTGCAGATATTTTCTGTACAAATTTTGTATGAAATTCTTGGTATATAAATAAAGAATTGAATTGAATTGAATTGAATTGAATTGAATTGAAATCGGTTCTCGAAATCTTATCCGTAAGATAGTACACGATTGTGTTGCGTGTTTTTGGCAACGTATTACTACCTCCACTCAGTTAATGGGCAACCAAACGAACGAATTCGATTTTCGAGACCATTTAGCAAGGTCGGCTACGACTATGCGGGCCCTATTACATTGAGATTATATCGCGGTAGAAATTCTAAGTTCGCCAAGGCTTTTCTTTTTTTTTTGGTTGCGCCAAAGGATGTGTAATCTTCATAGATACCGGTAACCCGTGTTACTGGTATGCACGATTCGCAGACCTGACTATAGCTGTCACGAATACGCCTACGTGCTAAACCACACTCTGCACACTTCAAACCACTCTCCCCGCGGAACTGCCGTTAGGTACTAGTATTGTATATAAATCTAATAGTATTATCACTTGACGAAATTTTTTCTTAGTTACCTTGTTAGACAGAGGGCGCAAAGCAAAGTGGTTTCTCTTACACACTAAAAGAGAGTTTTGAGCGAACAAATGGATAAACGAGAGAACAAAAGGAAAAACGGCAAGGAATATAAAAACAAAACTGACTCTCTTCTTGATCTTGTACACACATCCAAATATGTACATGTCGTGTGGTTTAATACCATCGTGATGGACAAGACGGGAGGATTATTTTTTCCTTTCGTGTTTTGTTTTTGTATTTTTTGGTGTTTACCTTAATTATGAATGAAGTTATTTTTCTGCAATATACACAATTGCACACACACTCAAACGTTGCCACATTTTACTATTTCTATGCGGGAATTAGCGACGTTGCAATATTGTAGATTTCAATGTTAATGCAAATGCAAATGCTTTTTTTCTTGTTAATACATATGCATGTGTATGTATTAATCAATGTAAATATTTAATACGTATTCTAATGTTTTGTACCACAACAACAGATTTATTTTATTTAATTATAAACATTGGATTGAAATGACAAATTGATGAAAACAACCTTTTCTTTCCTTTTTATACCCTATCCTAAGGGTATATTAAGTTTGACACATAGTTTGTAACATAGAGAAATAATCGAGATAGACCCTATAAAGTATATATATTCGTGATCAGCATCAATAGCGAAATCGATTGAGCGATGACCGTCCGTCCGTCCGTCTTCTTTCTTTCTTTTTCATAACTTCATTAAATTATATAAAACCGAAAAATTTTGTTAAGATAAAATATTTAGGCATTCAGATTCCCTACATTCCACTCATACAAAAGTTTTGGCCACGCCCACTTTTTGGGGGCGTTTTTATCATAAAACCGATTTTTGGGCCTTAAATTTTTAACTAGGACGCTGAAATTTCATATCTGGGCTTCTGACGAAAAGGTACAGTAGAAGTGTAAATTTTTTTTACATCCGCCCACTGCCACGCCTACTTTTTCATAACTTCATTAAATTATATGAAACCGAAAAATTTTGTTAACACAATATATTTAGGCATTTAGATTCCCTAAAAAAATTCTGACCACGCTCACTTTTTGGGGGCGTTTTCATCAAAAAACCAATTTTGATGAAATTTTACATGTAACATCCTCAAACGTTCGAGTTTATAGCCATATTTGAGTACGAAATGCAATTTGGCTACGCCCACTTTATAGAGAGGAGGATAGGGTATCAGACGATCCGTTCCAGACGGATTGTAGCTTTTCTGTATGTTTATACCCTATCCTAAGGGTATATTAAGTTTGACACATAGTTTGTAACATAGAGAAATAATCGAGATAGACCCTATAAAGTATATATATTCGTGATCAGCATCAATAGCGAAATCGATTGAGCGATGACCGTCCGTCCGTCCGTATGTCACCGCTTTTTGGGCCTTAAATTTTGAGCTAGGACCCTGAAATTTCATGTCTGGGCTTCCAAGAAAAAGATACAGTACAAGCGTAAAATTTTTTTACATCCGCCCACTGCCACGCCTACTTTTTTATAACTTCACTAAATTATATGAAACCGAAAAATTTTGTTAAGACCAAATATTTGGGTATTTAGATTCCCTACAATTCACCCATACAACAGTTTTGGCCACGCCCACTTTTTCGGGGCGTTATCATCAAAAAACCTATTTTGATAAAATTTTACATGTAATATCCTCAAACGTTCGACATTATAGTTATATTTGAGTACAAAATGCAATTTGGCCACGCCCACTTTATAGAGAGGAGGATAGTGTATCATACGATCCGTTCCAGACGGATTGTAGCTTTTCTGTATGTTTTTTGTTTCTCTTCTTGCAAATTATTTTTTGATTTTATGTTAGGTAATGCTGTGACCAATCCTTAATCGCCAAAACCAAGAAAAGGAAAATTATAAATATACATCCATACATACATAAACACATGTACATATGTATGTATATATATATGTATGTATATACATATGTCCAGAGTAAGTCAAAGCTGCGCACAGTACGTATACACATCATATGGCAGAAAACTTCAGGACACACATTACGCAACAACTCTATACAGATATGGAAGAAGTGGTACATTACCCCTGGGTATTCCTTCACACAAACAAATATTGAAGGCGCACCTGTTCTGCTCTTAAGGAGTTTAAATCCACCCAAAGTCTGACACGGAAACAGATTACAGGTTAAAGCTGCACATACATGCATATGTAAGAATGGGAAAGAAGAAATGATCTTTCTTACACCTATTTGCCAGTCAAACAAATTTATCTGTCTGATTTGTTATGCAATGGTGGTGACCAACCCTTAACCGCCAGAATCATGATAATGAAAAGCATACCTATATAAGTATATATGTATGTGTATCTACAAACAAAGTTGAGCGCAGTCCACCTCGGCAGAATCTTCACAGGACACATAACGATCATCTATTTTTATACCCTATCCTAAGGGTATATTAAGTTTGACATATAGTTTGTAACATAGAGAAATAATCGAGATAGACCCTATAAAGTATATATGTATATTCGTGATCAGCATCAATAGCGAAATCGATTGAGCGATGACCGTCCGTCCGTCCGTCCCTCCGTCCGTATGTCACCGCTTTTTGGGCCTTAAATTTTGAGCTAGGACGATGAAATTTCATATCTGGGCTTCTGAGGAAAAGATACAGTACAAGTGTAAAAATTTTTGAAATCCGCCCACTGCCACGCCCACTTTTTCATAACTTCACTAAATTATATGAAACCGAAAAATTTTGTTAAGACCAAATATTTAGGCATTCAGATTCCCTACAATCCACCCATACGAAAGTTTTGGCCACGCCCACTTTTTAGGGGCGTTTTCATCACAAAATCGATTTTTGTTCCTTAAATTTTTAACTAGGACGCTGAAATTTTATATCTGGGCTTCCAAGAAAAAGATACAGTACAAGTGTAATTTTTTTTTAAATCCGCCCACCCACTAAATTATATGAAACCGAAAAATTTTGTTAAGTCCAAATATTTAGGTATTCAGATTCCCTACACTTCACCCGTAGAAAAGTTTTGGCCACGCCCACTTTTTGGGGGCGTTTTCATCAAAAAACCGATTTTGATAAAATTTTATATGTAACATCCTCAAACGTTCGAGGTTATAGCCATATTTGAGTACAAAATGCAATTTGGCCACGCCCACTTTATAGAGAGGAGGATAGGGTATCAGACGATCCGTTCCAGACGGATTGTAGCTTTTCTGTATGTTTTTTCTGTATTTTCGCTTTCCACATTTTTTTGTGTGTTTGTTTGGTTCTCTTTTTTTCTCTTTGTTCTCTTTCTTCTCTTCTTACTTGATATCTGCGACTGTAAGAGCAAATGGATAGTTGGGAGTGAATGAGAAAAAAGTTGCCTTGCTATCCTCAAGTGATACTACTATTAGATTTATATACAATGGTACTACTTCGCGGGGCTGGTTTGCCTCTTAGGCAATTTTCTCCTATACGCCATTATTTATTAGACGTTTGAAGCTCGGATGTTTGAATTATTCGCGTTACGTTGGCGCTCTAGGCGCCTAAGATCGCTTATTATGCGTACCACCACGTTACTTACTATGTTCCAGTTTTCATCGTTCTGGAGCATGTAATTTACAACATTCTCGAGAGTGGCCCACTCTCCAAACTGTTCCCGAAGGACGATCCTCTCGTTTCTATATCGTGGGCAATGAAAAAACACGTGTTCCACGTATTCCGAAACATGTTCACAATGTGGACAGTTTGGGACAATTTCGTGTTGTCGTTTGAAGAGATATTCTCTGAAACATCCGTGTCCCGTCAGAAACTGAGTTAAATAAAAGTTTGTTTCACCGTGATCTCGTTTTATCCATACATCAATTTCTGGGATAAGGCGATGCGTCCATCTTCCCTTTAAGGATTCGTTCCACTGTTGTTGCCAGGTTGCGATACTGCGATTCCTTTCGTATTTTCTTTTTTCGTCGTCTACCCGACCGTTTCGAACTCGTTCATTTCGAAGTCTTTTCATTTCGTCAGCGAGTAAGTCGATGGGTAGCATTGAAGATATGACGAGAATAGCATCGTTTGAAACCGTACGAAATCCACTGGCGACCCTAAGTGCGCTGAGACGGTGGACGGATTTTACTCCACGCACGTAAGTCTTAACTTTTGCGGCACTTGCCCATATTTCTGCTGCGTACATATTTATTGAACTGGCAGCTCTTGCAATAAGAAGTTTTTTATTTTGTTTTGGGTTTCCTATATTGCTCATAAGCCTTGAGAGTGCACTGACAGCTTTCGACGATTTTTCGCATGCATGTTCAAGGTGGTGTTTGAAATGCAGCCGCGCGTCGATAATCACTCCAAGGTACTTAATAAATGGTTGTGAGATTACTTCGTGCTGCCCGACTCTAAACGATATCGTTTCACGGACTTTCCTACTTGTAATAAGCACCGCTTCAGTTTTATGATCGGCAAATTGCAGACCGGCGTCAGCTAGCCAACGGCGTACCATTTCAATTGTCTCGTTACCGTGGAGTACAACTTCTTCAATGGTTTTTGCTACGACCACCACGGCGATGTCATCCGCAAAGCCGATGATCGACGCTTCTCTTGGAATCGGTAGGCGCAGAATTTCATCGTACATAGCGTTCCACAGCAGGGGGCCTAGGACTGAGCCTTGTGGGACGCCACCAGTTACTACGTAGGTCTTAATTCCCTCGTCAGAGTCATAGAGGAGGACTCTGTTTTCAAAGTAGTTCCTTATTATTTTACAGAGATAGTCCGGTATCTCGATCCGATAGAGACTTCTCATAATTTGTTCCCAGTTCGCTGAGTTAAATGCGTTTTTCACATCGAGGATTATAACAGCGCAGTATTTTTTAGTACCACCTTTCCAGCGTTGGCCTTCTATAGCGGTTCGGGCTTTCGATATTACCGCGTTTATTGCATCTACCGTGGAGCGTGACTTACGAAAACCGTATTGGTGCTCTGATAGCCCTCCTGCTGTTTCAATAGCTGGCAAAAGCCTATTGTAAATTATTCGCTCAAAGACTTTTCCGACAGTATCGAGCAAACAAAGAGGACGATAAGACGACGGTTCGTTCGGGCTCCCCTTTCCTTTCGGGAGTAAAACTAGTCGTTGGAGACAGGTGTTAAACATTTCGGTAAATAAGTTGGGTCGAGTTTTAATAGCGACTGTTAGGGCTTTATTTGGAATTCCATCCAGCCCCAGAGCCTTTCTATCGTGTACATTCTTACATGCTTCGAATAATTCTTCACGTGTTATTATAGGTATGGACACACTATCGTTAACGTTTTGACTAGTTACGTCCCTACTTTGTTGACGAGGAAATAGAGTCTCAACTATTTTTCGGAGCTATACCGGACACTTTGGCGACTGCACACGGGGGCCTTTTAGTCTCATTGATATAATTTTGTAGGCCTTTCCCCATACGTCGTTATTAAGTTGTTCACAGAGGTCCTTAAAGCAAAGACTCTTGCTGCACTTAATCGCTACTTTTAACCGTGTTCTCACTTCTCGATATGCATTTCGGGTGGTAACTTCTTCGCTGATAACTTCTTCGCTCTCGGTGACATACCGAACATACCACCAATATACTGGGGGTCGATGTTTTCCTGTACCCAGTTTGGACATCGATGCGTTACACGCATTGACTAATACCCGTGTTACCTGCGTTACAAAATCCTCTGCAGTTCTGGCTTCAATTAACGCCTCACTAACGATAAAGCTTCTAAGTCTTCATCAAGAAAATTTACGTTCCATTTGGTTCATTTGAGTATTGTCCGATTACTGCGGATTGGTGGGCCAATGCCGGCGGTGAATAGAATTGCATTGTGGTCACTATATGTATAATGATCGCTCACACGCCAGTTAGCGTCTTGTATCAGACCGCTGCTTGCAAACGTGATGTCGACAATAGATCCCGATCTAGCTGTACTAAAGGCGTTTGTACTTCCGTTATTAGCTAGAACAATATCCAGACAAGAAAAGGCTTCAAGTAGAACCGTCCCTCTACGATTCGTATATGAACTGCCCCATTCTGTGGCCCAAGCATTGAAATCACCCGCTAAAATAGTCTATCCAAAATCGCCTCGAAGCTTTCGATAGTAGCGCTGGGTGGTATATAGCAGCTGTATATATAAATGCCATTTATCTTAGCCCGTACATGGAAATCCTCATGCACCTCCGGATATTCCTGAATTGACGCGTCTCCGCAAACCCAGATTGCATCCTTATTCGTCGCGTCGGTAAGCCAGTTATTGTTAGGTAAGTTTTTATATTGCTCACAGAGTATCGCTACATCAATTTTTAGTTCACGAACAGATTGTTGTAAGAGGTCATGAGCCGCTTCACAATTGTTAAGATTAAGCTGTAAAGTATTCATATTTTTTTCAAAATAGCTTCTAACGCGTGTTTGTACTCTGGACATTTAATGCTACCGGTTATATGCCCGGATTCTGCGCTCTTAGCTTTACAGAGTAAGCAATTCGGTATGCCTTTACAGTCCTTCAATTTGTGACCGTTTTCGCCGCACTTAATACACAAAACCGATCGGTCGAAGGGATTTTTGCATGCTTTCGCAAAGTGTCCAAACTCGAGGCACCTGAAGCAGCGCTTCGGCACAATTGTTTCTCGTATTCGACAGTGGACCCAGCCGATCCGCACTTTTCCGATTCTCCACAACTTGTGTGCCATTTCCGCTGGTAAGCTTATTTTAGCAGTTTGCGTTCCACCATAGGCTTTTCTAACGCTTTTGATCATGGCCGTTTTGAACTCGAAACTGACTTGCTCTGTTAGGGCGGCACAGATCTCCTCTTTTGAGGTCGCTTCGTCGATATCCTTGCACTCTAGCAAGATCTCTTGCGTTAAGGACCAAACGTTACCGCTTTCTCCCAAGGCTTCTTTGATTTTGTCTTTATAAACCGCTGTTGTAGAATTCGCCGATTTGCTCAGCGAGAGTAGGAGGTCTCCACTTATAGTTTTTCGGATTCGGCTAACGTTCGTCCCCACTTCTTTAAGTGAAGGATCTTTTGAGGTTGCTTCGTCGATATCCTTGCACTCTAGCAAGATCTCTTGCGTTAAGGACCAAACGTTACCGCTTTCTCCCAAGGCTTCTTTGATTTTGTCTTTATAGACCGCTGTTGTAGAATTCGCCGATTTGCTAAGCGAGAGTAGGAGGTCTCCACTTATAGTTTTTCGGATTCGGCTAACGTTCGTCCCCACTTCTTTAAGTGAAAGATCAATTTTCCTTCAGCCTTAAATTTTCGACGCATCTCAGCGTACGATAGGTCTCCGGTCTTCTTAATCACTATCGCATCCGGTCTGGGTTTTTTGCCATTCATGGCCCGCCTGTTCTTGCCAACCTTAACCCATTCTTGTACCGACTTGCCCTCTGGGTTCGACTTGGGTTTAGTTTTACTCGGTTTTCCCATTTCTTTAACCGGGTCTAAGGCCAAGACCTTTTTAGACGGTTTTAAACTATTGTCGCGATTTGTCTTTCTTGGCGAGTTCATCCGCGTCTTTTTCTGAGCATTAGCTTTTATTGGTTGCTCCTCAGACCGGTTACCTATACCGTCAACCTCCCTATTTCTCTTGGAAGATCGTTCGGACGTTGTACTCTTGTCGGTCGGCTGTACTTCTTTACCCGCCACGTTTCCTCCCGTTTTTATTTCGATCGGGACTATGTTCGTTTGTGTGGCTGTTGTCGCTTGGTTTTTGTGGGATCTACGACTAAGAATCTTTATTTGTTCTCGGAGATCAGATATCTCACTCACGGATTCCGCCTCTCGGAAAACGAACTTAATGAGCGTGCCCATTTTCTTAATTTCCCCATGGACGTTATGCTTGTCTCTGTAAAAATGAATAAGGCCGTCTATTTTCAGGCCGAGTTGTAGCATTTTAGTGCTCTCGTGGTTGACTCTGCAATTTTGGGCGCCGTGAGCAGTGTCAATCGCATTTATCGCGTCGATACGACGATTTCGAATGCGACCGCGTATTGTCTCTACGAAAAGGCTCTTTTATAGGCCAACGCGCAAGCCGCGTGCTCCTCTTGAACGGATCAAGAACCGTATTCGCATCTTTGGACTCCTGACTTGTAACATTACTGGCTACAGCAGCCAAGTTTACCACTGCTGTAGTCGGTGCAATAGCACAATTGCTTACATTGCAGTCATTGTATCTCGACGACTTTGAGCCTGCTTTCGCACTCTCCGCCGGTACTGGGGATCCGACTCCCTGCACCGTAACTTCGTTCCTTTTAGTCTCTTCCATATTAGTTCGCCAAGGCTTACATAGGAATTGGTCGGTGACTTATCGTCGTTTCATGTCTCGTCGAGGAAAACCACAAGAAATTTGGAGCGACAACGGCACTAATTTTCATGATGCGAAGCGTATGCTCGGCGAAATGTTTGATCTCTTGCGTAGTCAGCAGCATAATAATATGGTTTCGAATCACCTTTCAAGGGATAATATCGTGTGTCAATTTATACCACCCTCCGCACCTCACTTCGGAGGCTTATGGGAGGCGGGTGTAAGGTCCGTGAAGACGCACCTGCAACGAGTTATTGGTGACAATAAGCTGACGTACGAAGAGATGTACACTCTTCTTATAAAAATTGAAGGACTATTAAATTCGCCGTCAGAGTTGTAAACATCCGCACCAAATTTGGCGACTACGTGCGACCCATTGCTAAAATTGCACCACTTCCAATTGCTGAAAGTCCGGAGCCTTTCAGGGGGGGCTGAACGTTATGAAATGTGTTCCAACTGAAAAAACATCACACGCAACACTCTATATTTTTATACCCTATCCTAAGGGTATATTAAGTTTGACACATACTAGTAGTTTGTAATATAGAGTAATTATCGAGATAGACCTTATAAAGTATATATAGCGATAGCGATTTTTGGGCCTTAAATTTGAGCTAGGAGGATGAAAATTTATATCTGGGCTTCTGAGAAAAAGATACATAAAAGATACAATTTTTTAAATCCGCGAACCAAATATTAAGGCATTTAGATTCCCTACAATTCACCTGTACTAAAGTTTTGGCCACTCCCACTTTTTGGGGGCATTTTCACCAAAAAAACCGATTTTGATGAAATTTTACATGTAACATCCTCAAACGTTCGAGGTTATAGCCATATTTGAGTACAAAATGCAATTTGGCCACGCCCACTTTATAGAGAGGAGGATAGGGTATCAGACGATCCGTTCCAGACGGATTGTACCTTTTCTGTATGTTTATACCCTATCCTAAGGGTATTTGTTTGACACATAGTTTGTAACATAGAGAAATAATCGAGATAGACCCTATAAAGTATATATATTCGTGATCAGCATCAATAGCGAAATCCGATTTTTGGGCCTTAAATTTTTAACTAGGACCCTGAAATTTCATATCTGGGCTTCCAAGAAAAAGATACAGCACAAGTGTAAATTTTTTTACATCGGCCCACTGCCACGCCTACTTTTTTATAACTTCACTAAATTATATGAAACCGAAAAATTTTGTTAAGACCAAATATTTGGGTATTTAGATTCCCTACAATTCACCCATAGAACAGTTTTGGCCACGCCCACTTTTTGGGGGCGTTATCATCAAAAAACCTATTTTGATAAAATTTTACACGAAATGCAATTTGGCCACGCCCACTTTATAGAGAGGAGGATAGGGTATCATACGATCCGTTCCAGACGGATTGTAGCTTTTCTGTATGTTTATACCCTATCCTAAGGGTATATTAAGTTTGACACATAGTTTGTAACATAGAGAAATAATTGAGATAGACCCTATAAAGTATATATATTCGTGATCCGCATCAATAGCGAAATCGATTGAGCGAAGACCGTCCGTCCGTCCGTCCGTCCGTCCGTATGTCACCGCTTTTTGGGCCTTAAATTTTGAGCTAGGACGATGAAATTTCACATCTGGGCTTCTGAGGAAAAGATACAGTACAAGTGTAAAAATTTTTGAAATCCGCCCACTGCCACGCCCACTTTTTCATAACTTCACTAAATTATATGAAACCGAAAAATTTTGTTAAGACCAAATATTTAGGCATTCAGATTCCCTACAATCCACCCGTACAAAATTTTTGGCCACGCCCACTTTTTGGGGGCGTTTTCATCATAAAACCGATTTTTGAGCCTAAAATGTTTAACTAGGACGCTGAAATTTCATATCTGGGCTTCTGACGAAAAGATACAGTAGAAGTGTACATTTTTTTTAAATCCGCCCACTGCCACGCCTACTTTTTTATAACTTCCTAAATTATATGAAACCGAAAAATTTTGTTAAGTCCAAATATTTAGGTATTCAGATTCCCTACAATTCACCCGTAGAAGAGTTTTGGCCACGCCCACTTTTTGTGGGCGTTTTCATCAAAAAACAGATTTTGAAAAAATTTTACATGTAACATCCTCAAACGTTCGAGGTTATAGCCATATTTGAGTACAAAATGCAATTTGGCCACGCCCACTTTATAGAGAGGAGGATAGGGTATCAGACGATCCGTTCCAGACGGATTGTACCTTTTCTGTATGTTTATACCCTATCCTAAGGGTATTTGTTTGACACATAGTTTGTAACATAGAGAAATAATCGAGATAGACCCTATAAAGTATATATATTCGTGATCAGCATCAATAGCGAAATCCGATTTTTGGGCCTTAAATTTTTAACTAGGACCCTGAAATTTCATATCTGGGCTTCCAAGAAAAAGATACAGCACAAGTGTAAAATTTTTTACATCGGCCCTCTGCCACGCCTACTTTTTTATAACTTCACTAAATTATATGAAACCGAAAAATTTTGTTAAGACCAAATATTTGGGTATTTAGATTCCCTACAATTCACCCATAGAACAGTTTTGGCCACGCCCACTTTTTGGGGGCGTTATCATCAAAAAACCTATTTTGATAAAATTTTACACGAAATGCAATTTGGCCACGCCCACTTTATAGAGAGGAGGATAGGGTATCATACGATCCGTTCCAGATGGATTGTAGCTTTTCTGTATGTTTATACCCTATCCTAAGGGTATATTAAGTTTGACACATAGTTTGTAACATAGAGAAATAATTGAGATAGACCCTATAAAGTATATATATTCGTGATCCGCATCAATAGCGAAATCGATTGAGCGAAGACCGTCCGTCCGTCCGTCCGTCCGTCCGTATGTCACCGCTTTTTGGGCCTTAAATTTTGAGCTAGGACGATGAAATTTCACATCTGGGCTTCTGAGGAAAAGATACAGTACAAGTGTAAAAATTTTTGAAATCCGCCCACTGCCACGCCCACTTTTTCATAACTTCACTAAATTATATGAAACCGAAAAATTTTGTTAAGACCAAATATTTAGGCATTCAGATTCCCTACAATCCACCCGTACAAAATTTTTGGCCACGCCCACTTTTTGGGGGCGTTTTCATCATAAAACCGATTTTTGAGCCTAAAATGTTTAACTAGGACGCTGAAATTTCATATCTGGGCTTCTGACGAAAAGATACAGTAGAAGTGTACATTTTTTTTAAATCCGCCCACTGCCACGCCTACTTTTTTATAACTTCCTAAATTATATGAAACCGAAAAATTTTGTTAAGTCCAAATATTTAGGTATTCAGATTCCCTACAATTCACCCGTAGAAGAGTTTTGGCCACGCCCACTTTTTGTGGGCGTTTTCATCAAAAAACAGATTTTGAAAAAATTTTACATGTAACATCCTCAAACGTTCGAGGTTATAGCCATATTTGAGTACAAAATGCAATTTGGCCACGCCCACTTTATAGAGAGGAGGATAGGGTATCAGACGATCCGTTCCAGACGGATTGTACCTTTTCTGTATGTTTATACCCTATCCTAAGGGTATTTGTTTGACACATAGTTTGTAACATAGAGAAATAATCGAGATAGACCCTATAAAGTATATATATTCGTGATCAGCATCAATAGCGAAATCCGATTTTTGGGCCTTAAATTTTTAACTAGGACCCTGAAATTTCATATCTGGGCTTCCAAGAAAAAGATACAGCACAAGTGTAAAATTTTTTGCATCGGCCCACTGCCACGCCTACTTTTTTATAACTTCACTAAATTATATGAAACCGAAAAATTTTGTTAAGACCAAATATTTGGGTATTTAGATTCCCTACAATTCACCCATAGAACAGTTTTGGCCACGCCCACTTTTTGGGGGCGTTATCATAAAAAACCTATTTTGATAAAATTTTACACGAAATGCAATTTGGCCACGCCCACTTTATAGAGAGGAGGATAGGGTATCATACGATCCGTTCCAGACGGATTGTAGCTTTTCTGTATGTTTATACCCTATCCTAAGGGTATATTAAGTTTGACACATAGTTTGTAACATAGAGAAATAATCGAGATAGACCCTATAAAGTATATATATTCGTGATCCGCATCAATAGCGAAATCGATTGAGCGAAGACCGTCCGTCCGTCCGTATGTCACCGCTTTTTGGGCCTTAAATTTTGAGCTAGGACGATGAAATTTCATATCTGGGCTTCTGAGGAAAAGATACAGTACAAGTGTAAAAATTTTTTACATCGGCCCACTGCCACGCCCACTTTTTCATAACTTCACTAAATTATATGAAACCGAAAAATTTTGTTAAGACCAAATATTTAGGCATTCAGATTCCCTACAATTCACCCGTACAAAATTTTTGGCCACGCCCACTTTTTGGGGGCGTTTTCATCATAAAACCGATTTTTGAGCCTTAAATGTTTAACTAGGACGCTGAAATTTCATATCTGGGCTTCTGACGAAAAGATACAGTAGAAGTGTACATTTTTTTTAAATCCGCCCACTGCCACGCCTACTTTTTTATAACTTCACTAAATTATATGAAACCGAAAAATTTTGTTAAGTCCAAATATTTAGGTATTCAGATTCCCTACAATTCACCCGTAGAAGAGTTTTGGCCACGCCCACTTTTTGGGGGCGTTTTCATCAAAAAACTGATTTTGAAAAAATTTTACATGTAACATCCTCAAACGTTCGAGGTTATAGCCATATTTGAGTACAAAATGCAATTTGGCCACGCCCACTTTATAGAGAGGAGGATAGGGTATCAGACGATCCGTTCCAGACGGATTGTACCTTTTCTGTATGTTTATACCCTATCCTAAGGGTATTTGTTTGACACATAGTTTGTAACATAGAGAAATAATCGAGATAGACCCTATAAAGTATATATATTCGTGATCAGCATCAATAGCGAAATCCGATTTTTGGGCCTTAAATTTTTAACTAGGACCCTGAAATTTCATATCTGGGCTTCCAAGAAAAAGATACAGCACAAGTGTAAAATTTTTTACATCGGCCCACTGCCACGCCTACTTTTTTATAACTTCACTAAATTATATGAAACCGAAAAATTTTGTTAAGACCAAATATTTGGGTATTTAGATTCCCTACAATTCACCCATAGAACAGTTTTGGCCACGCCCACTTTTTGGGGGCGTTATCATAAAAAACCTATTTTGATAAAATTTTACACGAAATGCAATTTGGCCACGCCCACTTTATAGAGAGGAGGATAGGGTATCATACGATCCGTTCCAGACGGATTGTAGCTTTTCTGTATGTTTATACCCTATCCTAAGGGTATATTAAGTTTGACACATAGTTTGTAACATAGAGAAATAATCGAGATAGACCCTATAAAGTATATATATTCGTGATCCGCATCAATAGCGAAATCGATTGAGCGAAGACCGTCCGTCCGTCCGTATGTCACCGCTTTTTGGGCCTTAAATTTTGAGCTAGGACGATGAAATTTCATATCTGGGCTTCTGAGGAAAAGATACAGTACAAGTGTAAAAATTTTTTACATCGGCCCACTGCCACGCCCACTTTTTCATAACTTCACTAAATTATATGAAACCGAAAAATTTTGTTAAGACCAAATATTTAGGCATTCAGATTCCCTACAATTCACCCGTACAAAATTTTTGGCCACTCCCACTTTTTGGGGGCGTTTTCATCATAAAACCGATTTTTGAGCCTAAAATGTTTAACTAGGACGCTGAAATTTCATATCTGGGCTTCTGACGAAAAGATACAGTAGAAGTGTACATTTTTTTTAAATCCGCCCACTGCCACGCCTACTTTTTTATAACTTCACTAAATTATATGAAACCGAAAAATTTTGTTAAGTCCAAATATTTAGGTATTCAGATTCCCTACAATTCACCCGTAGAAGAGTTTTGGCCACGCCCACTTTTTGGGGGCGTTTTCATCAAAAAACTGATTTTGAAAAAATTTTACATGTAACATCCTCAAACGTTCGAGGTTATAGCCATATTTGAGTACAAAATGCAATTTGGCCACGCCCACTTTATAGAGAGGAGGATAGGGTATCAGACGATCCGTTCCAGACGGATTGTACCTTTTCTGTATGTTTATACCCTATCCTAAGGGTATATTAAGTTTGACACATAGTTTGTAACATAGAGAAATAATTGAGATAGACCCTATAAAGTATATATATTCGTGATCAGCATCAATAGCGAAATCGATTGAGCGATGACCGTCCGTCCGTCCGTCCGTATGTCACCGCTTTTTGGGCCTTAAATTTTGAGCTAGGACGATGAAATTTCATATCTGGGCTTCTGAGGAAAAGATACAGTACAAGTGTAAAAATTTTTGAAATCCGCCCACTGCCACGCCCACTTTTTCATAACTTCATCAAATTATATGAAACCGAAAAATTTTGTTAAGACCAAATCTTTAGGCATTCAGATTCCCTACATTCCACTCATACAAAAGTTTTGGCCACGCCCACTTTTTGGGGGCGTTTTTATCACAAAACCGATTTTTGGGCCTTAAATTTTTAACTAGGACGCTGAAATTTCATATCTGGGCTTCTGACGAAAAGGTACAGTAGAAGTGTAAATTTTTTTTACATCCACCCACTGCCACGCCTACTTTTCCATAACTTCATTAAATTATATGAAACCGAAAAATTTTGTTAAGACCAAATATTTAGGTATTCAGATTCCCTACAATTCACCCATAGAACAGTTTTGGCCACGCCCACTTTTTGGTGGCGTTTTCATCAAAAAAGCCGATTTTGATAAAATTTTAAATGTAACATCCTCAAACGTTCGAGTTTATAGCCATATTTGAGTACGAAATGCAATTTGGCCACGCCCACTTTATAGAGAGGAGGATAGGGTATCAGACGATCCGTTCCAGACGGATTGTAGCTTTTCTGTATGTTTTTAACTGTTTATGTGAACTTGAATTTGTCATATGTACATACCTTATGTACTGAATTTATCATAACGGCCCATGCGCTCAAGACTGTGCATGTAGTTGGTCTTCGATTTTACGTTGTCTTCAGCACACCAAGTGCATTTTGGAAAATTTGATCTCTTTCTCATCCGCGTACGGATGTTCATAATGATTTTTTGCTTTAAGATTTCATACTTTTTTTTGTTTCTTACAACAATAAATTTGAATTTATAACGTGGTTTGATATCATTCGTTTTTATTGGAATAAGCACCTCAACCGTGCCGTTTTCTAAAACAACTAGCTTACGCCGACGACATTGACATAATTGGTAGAATACAGTTAACTGTCACCGGTGCGTTCGCTGGTATTGCAACGGAGGCTGCCAAAATGGGTGTAGCGGTAAACGAGGGCAAAACCAAGTATATGCAGTCAACCAGAAGGGACACGCAACATCGACGAATTAGACAGAATGTCACAATCGACTGCTATTAAGGTAGAAAACAACTTTGTCTACCTGGGCTCTGCTATCAATTCTGACAATAACACCTCGCAGAAATAAACATACAGAAAAGCTACAATACGTCTGGAACGGATCGTCTAATACCCTATCCTCCTCTCTATAAAGTGGGTGTGGCCAAATTGCATTTCGTACTCGAATATGGCTATAACCTCGAACGTTTGAGGATGTTACATGTAAAATTTTATCAAAATCTGTTTTTTGATGCAAACGCCCCCAAAAAGTGGGCGTGGCCAAAACTGGGTGAATTGTAGGGACTCTGAATACCTAAATATTTGGACTTAAGAAAATTTTTCGGTTTCATATAATTTAGTGAAGTTATAAAACAGTAGGCGTGGCAGTGGGCGGATGTAAAAAAAATTTAAACTTGTACTGTATCTTTTTCTTGGAAGCCCAGATATGAAATTTCAACGTCCTAGTTAAAAATTTAAGGCCCAAAAATTGGTTTTGTGATGAAAACGCCCCCAAAAAGTGGGGGTGGCCAAAACTTTTGTATGAGTATAGGGAGTCTGAATGCCTAAATATTTGGTCTTAACAAAATTTTTCGGTTTCACATAATTTAATGAAGTTATAAAAAAGTGGGAGTGACAGTGGGCGGATTTAAAAATTTTTACACTTGTACTGTATCTTTTTCTCAGAAGCCTAGATATGATCTAGATCATCGCTCAATCGATTTCGCTATTGGTGCTGATCACGAATATATATACTTTATAGGGTCTACCTCGATTATTTCTCTATGTTACAAACTATGTGTCAAACTTAATATACCCTTAGGATAGGGTATAAAAAGGAATAACTCTTGCCAATCGCTGTTTCATTGGAGGCCTCGCCTTAGGTGGTGCACACAAGTTGAAGGGGACCTGAACAAGCTTGGAGTGCGCAACTGGAGACAGATAGCTACGGACCGAGCTAACTGGAGAGGCTTGTTTGTTCACATCGAACTGTAGCGCCACCTAAGTAAGTAAGTAAGTAAGTAAGTTTAAATTATGATCGACTTAAACTCCAAGCATTTGCCGATATTTTTATAGAGATGAGCTTAGTTTTCACACTGATAACCAACTTAGGCGCAAACCAGAGTCTCAGTCTCAGTTTGGATATTGCTATCCTCATAACTTGAGCTGGAAGAGTAACATCCAAGGATTGAAATCCCATATAAAGCTGGTGACTCGTAAGCTATACCTCATCAAAAGTTTTAATTCAAATCTACTATGGTCTTGCACAATCAAAGTTGCAATATGATATCACCAGCTGGGGAGAATCGTACTCTACTGCGTTAGCAACTTTATTGCTGGCACAAAAACATTTAATTCGCATCATCTCTAACTGTAATCGTTACACTCGTAGCTGGCATTGTTTAAATGACATCAAATCTCACCAGTAAAGCATCTGTACGTCTTTAAATTACTCAGGGAGTTTTTCCAGCAGAGTGGCAACAATCTCAATTGGAACTCACAAATTTACAGCTTACGCATAAATAACTTGGCTTTTGCCTACATACTAGTTGCACATATGTACAACTCATTTTATTCATTTTTACACGCTTGCAGTCCCAACATATTTCAATAAACTACCTTATTTCATTAGAATTACTTACAGCTTTTTGATAGAATAAAAGGCTGCCTATTTACCATTGACCATGTAAACATTGAACCTTTGTTAAGACTCATGTCTTAATCTTCAGCACAAGTAACATCTTTTCAATTACATAAATATCTTATCAGATTTGTACTTTCAATAGGAGAGCGTATCGGAATCCCACTTTTTAAAATCCCTTTTTCAAAAATCCCGAAAAAAAAGTTTTAAAATCCCGTCGTTTAAAATATTTTTTTAAATACTGCGTTCTAAAATCCTGCTTATTTAAAATCCCGATGTAATATAATCCAACTTTATAAAAGCCCGGTTAAACCCGCTGAAACCGTTTCTTAGAATACCGCATTTATAATGATTTCAAGTGCATAGTCCATATTTCGCATGGATTTAAAGAAACTTTGCATATACTAAAGCTCGCACCTACTCCAAACCCAACAGTGACCCCAAGCAGGGGGGTTGCAGGGGGCAACATGCCCCCAAACGTATTCCACTGTTTATGCACAAATCAAATTGTGGAATTGCAAAAGCGGGATTATAAAAATCGGAATTATATAAAATAGGATTTTAAAACACGGGATTATGAAAAAGCGGGTTTATAAGAAACAAGCTAATAAAAGCGGGATTTTAAAAACCAATATTTTAAAAAGCGGGATATGGTACCCAACCCATTTAAACGTAATGATTTCAAGTGCATAGTCCATATTTCGCATGGACTTTGCATATACCAAAGCTCGCAACTACTCCAAATGGGTTAGGTACAATATTAAGCTTTTTAAAATGTTGTTTTTAAAATCCCGCTTTTCATAATCTTGTTTATTATAAAATCGCTTTTTCATAATCCCGTTTTTTATAACAATGTTTTATATAATCCCGATTTATATAATTCCGCATTTGCAATTCCACAATTAGATGTGTGCATAAACAGTGGAATACGTAAGGGGGGACCCCCTGCAACACCCCCTGCGTGGGGTCACTGTTAGATTTGGAGTAGGTGCGAGCTTTAGTATATGCAAAGAATACGCTGTATTCGAAGAAATGGGCTTAGCGGTATTAAACGGGCTTTTAAAAAGCGGGATTATGTTACATCGGGATTTTAAATAAGCGGGATTTTAAAAGGCAGTAATTAAAAAAAAACTGCATTTTAAACGACGGGATTTTAAAACTTTTTTCGGGATTCCGATACGCTCCCGATTCGTCGTTATTGTATTAAAACATACAGAAAAGCTACAATCCGTATGGAATGGATCGTCTGATACCCTATCCTCCTCTCTATAAAGTGGGCGTGGCCAAAATGCATTTCGGTTTTTTGTTCTATGGATGAATTGTAGGGAATCTGAATACCTAAATATTTGGACTTAACAAAATTTTTCGGTTTCATATAATTTAGTGAAGTTATAAAAAAGTAGGCGTGGCAGTTGGCGGATTTAAAAAATGTTTACACTTGTACTGTATCTTTTTCTCAGAAGCGCAGATATGAAATTTCATCGTCCTAGCTCAAAATTTAAGGGCCAAAAAGCGATGACACACGGACGGACGGTCATCGCTCAATCGATTTCGCTATTGATGCTGATCACGAATATATATACTTTATAGGGTCTATCTCAATTATTTCTCTATGTTACAAACTATGTGTCAAACTTAATATACCCTTAGGATAGGGTATAAACATACAGAAAAGCTACAATCCGTTTGAAAGGGATCGTGTGATACCCTATCCTCCTTCCTATGTAGCCCTTATAAAGTAGGCGTTGCCGTATTGCATATTTTTACTGAACTACGACTATAACTTCGAACGTTTGAGGATGTTACATGTAAAATTTCATCAAAATCGAAAACACCCCCAAAAAATGGGCGTAGCTAAGGACAATGTACGAATGACATATAGACAATCTGAATATCTAAATATTTGGTCTTAAAAAAATTTTTCGATTTCATGTAAAATAGTGAAGTTGTGAAAAGAGGGGCGTGGCAGTGGACGGATTTTGACAATATTTAAACTTGTACTCCTCCTCTTTTTAAAAAGCCCAAATACGAAATTTCATAGTTTGTAACATAGAGAAGTAATCGAGATAGACCCTATATAGTATATATGTATATTCATGATCAGTATCAATAGCGAAAACGATTGAGCCATGTCCGTCCGTCTGTCACCAACTTTTTGGACCCTAAATTTTGAGCTAGGAGGATGAAATTCAATATCTGGGCTTTTGAGGGAAAGTTGCAGTACAAGTGTAAAAAAAATTTTTGAAATCCGACCACAGCCACGCCCACTTTTTCATAACTTAACTAAATTATATGCAACCGAAAAATTTTGTTACGACCAAATATTTAGGTATTCAGATTCCCTACAATTCACCCATACAACAGTTTTGGCCACGCCCACTTTTTGGGGGCGTTTTCATCAAAAAACCGATTTTGATGAAATTTTACATGTAACATCCTCAAACGTTCAAAGTTATCATCGGACGGATGGCTCAATCGTTTTCGCTATTAAATGCTTTATAGGGTCTATCTCGATTATTTCTCTATGTTACAAACTATGTATCAAACGTAATGTACCCTTAGGATAGGGTATATAAACTAACTAAACTACCCTTAAGACAGGGTATAATAACACAGATAGAAATTATTTTTTATGTACATTCTATTTCCATATATTTCTATGTCTTCTTCAACTCTATCAAAGTATATTACTAGAAATTATATTATGCCGAAATAAATTATTAGTCAGAGTTTCTTTGATATGGAAATCAATGGAAGCAAAAACCAACCATGCTTGGTATTGTCTTTAATCTTCATAATATGGTAATGTTAAACGCCGTAGGCAAAACTTTTCTGTTTCCATCACTCCTCATTTCAAAGCGGATTAAAGACAGATGCCTATGGAAAATGAGTTGGTTTTTTCAAGAACAATGTGCGCTATTGGAAGAGTTTCAAATGAAATTCGACAAGCAGTTTGAAATAAAACTCATTTAATTTGTTTCTTTCCCACAACCTTTTTTTTGTTCACCTTATAAAGGAAGGGAACTCTTCGCATTGTGGGCAGTGCTGTCGTTCGATTTTCAAGAGTATCACAAATACACATTTTTGTATCTTTTTCAAACAAAAAGTGTCATGGATATACATGGTTTTTTTTAGACTGGAGACTAGAGCCATTTGTTAGGTGCAAGTTGATATTTGTGTTCAGTACTCTAGAAAGACTTAAGGTACTTACACTCCAACAGCGCATTTAATTGTTTTAATTGAATTTTCCAAATTAGAGCTCATTTCGACAATGACAACAAAATTATTTTAAGTACATACTTATTTACATAAATAGTAACATCAAATTTTGCTTTCGATTTAATAACAAAACATAAATAGATACTGCTTTTTATACCCTATCCTAAGTTTATATTAAGTTTGACACATAGTTTGTAACATAGAGAAATAATCGAGATAGACCCTATAAAGTATATAAAGAGCGATGACCGTCCGTCCGTCCGTCCGTCCGTCCGTCCGTGTGTCACCGCTTTTTGGCCCTTAAATTTTGAGCTAGGACGATGAAATTTCATATCTGCGCTTCTGAGAAAAAGATACAGTACAAGTGTAAACATTTTTTAAATCCGCCAACTGCCACGCCTACTTTTTTATAACTTCACTAAATTATATGAAACCAAAAAATTTTGTTAAGTCCAAATATTTAGGTATTCAGATTCCTTATAATTCACCCGTAGACGAGTTTTGGCCACGCCCACTTTTTGGGGGCGTTTTCATCAAAAAACCGATTTTGATAAAATTTTACATGTAACATCCTCAAACGTTCGAGGTTATAGCCATATTTGAATACAAAATGCAATTTGGCCACGCCCACTTTATAGAGAGGAGGATAGGGTATCAGACGATCCGTTTCAGACGGATTGTAGCTTTTCTGTATGTTTGTGTTTGTTATTTGTGTCTTAATGTCTAACATGTAGACTTCAATTGTAGCTTCGTTTGCCGACTTTGTCTTCGCGATTTCCCCCGTTGCCACTCCTTGGAGTAGGGGGCCCCTTTTTGCGGACGGCGCCGACTCTTCCTGTCGCAAAGAATTCATAAGGTTTTTGAGACGTTTTCAGCCCCACCCTCCTGCTCTGCCGCTTTTGGTCGGGGACTGCTTATTTGTTATTCGCAGCTAACCTGACGTTACAGGCCATTCAGCGATCCGCCACTTGCTGACCCGCACAGTAGCCTAAGCTCGGCCACGTACCCCTTCCAACAATCTGTATGTATTATAGTTCCATGTCTTACAAGTTTATACCCTATCCTAAAGGTATATTAAGTTTGACACATAGTTTGTAACATAGAGAAACTATTGAGAAACTATAGACCGTATAAAGTATATATGGATATATTTTTGTGATCAGCACCAATAGCGAAACCGATTGAGCCGTCTGTCCATCCGTATTTTGAGCTAGGAGGATGACATTTCATATCTGGGCTTCTGTGAAAAAGATACAGTATACATAAGTGTAAACTTTTTCAATTCCGCCCACTGCCACGCCCACTTTTTCATAACTTCACTAAATTATATAAAACCGAAAAATTTGGTTAAGACCAAATGTTTAGGCCACGACCACTTTTTGGGGGCATCCTCATCCTCACATCCTCAAACGTACGACATTATCGTCGTATTTCAGTTCCAAATGGAATATGGCCTCCCCCACTTTATTAGGGCTACATAGAAAGGAAGATAGGGTATCATACGATCCGCTCCAGACGGATTGTCGCTTTTCTGCATGTTTTTGAAACAAACCGATCAAAGTATGTTTATCTCTTTTATTTCCGGGGTAATCCAAGAACCCTTAACAACACGGCCCAGCATTTCGCATTCTCCAATTTCAGCAGCACCTATTTGACCCTTTTCTTCTATCGTCGGTTATATTTACTTGGATCGATTATTGATAGTAATGGAAAAACTTTTGCTTATACCAATGCAATGTGACTTCCAGTGTTCGCTCGACAATGGATGAATGTCACTTCTAAGGAAATAAACTTGTCGCGTTAACTAATATGTTTCAAGATATATAGCATGTTTGGTCCCATTAAAAAGGTGCTAAATTCAGCTTTTGGACGATACCCAGCAAAACTACTAACCATTAGTTCTTTTCATATGAGTTTATAAACATAGTATTCATAGTTGTAGTGAGTATAGAGTTTTGAAAAGAAATCGAAAAATTTATTAATAGCAAATGTTTTGATGGAATTTTATATGTAACATCCTTAAATATTCAACATTATTATCGTAGTTCAGTAAAAAAAAAGTCAATACGTCTACGCTCACTTTATAACGGCTGCATAGAAAGCAGGATAGGGTATCATACGATTCGCTGCACACGGATTGCAGCTTTTCTGAATGCTTATACCCTCTGCTAAGGGTATATTAAGTTTGATACATAGTTTATAACATAGAGAAATAATCGAGATAGACCATATAGAGTATATATTTATATTCTTGATCAGCATCAATAGTGAACAAAATTGAGCCATGTCTATCCGTCCGTCGGTATGTCACGACTTTTTGGGCCTTAAATTATGAGTTAGAAGAATTAAATTTTATATTTAGGCTTTTGAGAAGGAAAAACAATGCAAGTGTAAAATTTTGTTTAATCTGCCCACTGTTAAGCTTACTTTTTCATAACTTCACTATTTAACATCGAAAAATTGTGTGTAGACCAAATATTTAGATATTCAGATGGATTACAATTCACCCATCTCAAAAGCCCAGATATGATAATTCATCATCCTAGCTCAAAATTTAAGGCCCATACGGCCTGACGTACGGGCGGACGGAGGGACTGTCATGGCTTAATCCATTTGTTGTTGATATTGATTAAGATCATGAATATATGTATGTATATATGCTTCATAGGATCTATCTCAATTATTTCTCTATATTACAAACTATGTATAGGATAGGGTATAAATTTTAGCTTTGTGTACTGTTTTACGAATTTCATGTACAGTGGGATTTACTTTTCCGTTAAGGATTGTCCTTACTTTTTTGCTAATGTTCTTTGAAACACTTCGATATGGGAATTTCCTGTGCGGTTATTTCGTTTTGTAAAATGAGTGTCTATTGCTAGATCTTCTAACAATTTTATTATTCTAGGAAAGTGAGTGGATAAAGCACAATTGTTTTTGGTTTTCCATTTAAGGCTATGAATTGTAAAATGGTTTCTTCTAAGGTTTCGTGTGAGACATTAGGAACGTAAGTGGTAGTAGTTAGCTTACTAAATTTATCTATTGCGGAGAGAAATTTCGTTTTGGCTACGCATTTCATTTATTCCTATAAATATTCTATTATTTTCTTTGGTTTTTCGAAGTCCATTTCCAGCTTTTAACATTATTTGTTCTTTAAATAAGTTAACTGGACTGTACATATGTAATAGGAAAATGATTATTTACTTTAACTCATCAACTTCAGCATATTCTTGTAACATGTTTACTTCGTTCTTTATTTCTCTGCTACAGTGTTAATGTTTCAATCTGACCACCGCTTTATACAGTTCGGTGTTGACTTCAATACTCCCTGTCTTTAGGAATCCAAGAAGAACGATTGGGACACATATGATACAAAGTTGAAAAGTCATCTCAACAGGTATGCTTTAGCACAACCACATTCACCATCTGAAGTAGATCAGATGGTAAACGTAGTTACAGGAGCAATGAATTCAGCCCTACGTGAAGCCTGCCCGATCAGTAGACACAAGAGTGGGGGTAAGCCCCCGTGGTGGCACTCTGAAATAAGTAGGCTTAGACGTGAAGGCAGGAAGCTTTTTAATCAAGCAAAACGCTCTAGGAACCCACTTGACTGGGATCTCTACAAAAACAGCTTCAGGAAATTTAAGTCAGAGGTTAGGAAATCACAAAGAACCTCTTGGCATCTTTTCTGTGAAAATATAGAAAAGACTAGCGATTCTTCTAGGATTAGAAAAATCTTATCCAAATCTTCTACTATTCCTAGTTACATTAAGAACTACATTAAGACTCCAGCTGATTATTGGATGCGACGCAAATGCCCATCATACCAACTGGGGCAGTTCAAATATAAATAAAAGAGGTGAGTCACTTCTAGAATTCATTTATAAAAACAATCTTGAAATTCTAATCTTCGGAAATAGCCCCACTTTTATAAACAGAATTATGTTTCATCTGAAACATCCATGTCTGATCATCGTCAAATTCGTTTTGACATCCTACTAGGTTCCAAAATTTCTGAATTCTTTAGACAGCCAAGATCCACCGATTGGGCACATAGAACTCATGGAATCTATGGCTAATTGCTCTAGGAGCATCAGAGACATTGATAGTCTAGAACTCGGCTGCGAAAGTCTCAATGCTGCTATTAAATCTGCCTATCACCAGGCTTGCCCAGAGAAGGAAAAATCAGGCAATCGCTCAACTCCTTGGTGGAATAATAAACTCGCCAGACTAAGATCATCCACAAGGAAGCTTTTTAACAAGGCAAAGCGTGATGGAGAATGGGCTATGTACTTTGAAACACTCACCAAGTACAACCGAGAAATTAGAAGAGCTAAAAGAGAATCATGCAAAAATTCTGCCAAGATCTGTCCGATATTCGTAGCAGTGCTCGTATCCACAGAATTCTATCAAAACAGCACACTAATCAAATCGGTCTAATGAAAAAACCTAATGGGACCTACGTGGAAAACGGTCTACAGACGCTACAGCTCCTAGCCGAAACCCACTTCCCAAACTCCACCATAATACCTATCTCTCCTGATAATCCTCTCCAGAGAAGGATCAATAGACCAACCAGAGAGGACTGGAAGAGATCTAGAAATTTTTCAAGAAGGGATAATAAAATGGGCCATCAATTCATTTGACCCATATAAAGCCCCTGGTGAAGATGGAATCTTCCCAGCACTCCTCCAAAAAGGTTTAACGCAACTAACCCCGATTCTTATCAACATTTTTAGAACAAGCCTTGCCTGGGGTCACATACCAAAAAGCTGGAAAGAGGTAACTGTTAAATTTATACCTAAAGCAGGTATAAATAAAAAAAATACTTCATAGACATATCAGGGATGGTCCGCTACATAGGAATCCACTTCACAAAAACTAATTTGCCTATCAACCAGGAAAATCAACTACGTATGCTCTTCAGGAACTCACCACGAAGATTGAGAAATCTCTCAGAGACAAAGAAATTGCGGTGGGCTGCTTCCTTGACATCGAAGGAGCTTTCGACAGCACTGAACATGCCCAAATATACAGATGCATCCAAAACACAGGAGTAGATAATACCACATGTAAATGGATAAAGCACATGCTAAGCGACAGAATCATCAATGCTACGCTAGGCAGTGACAGAATTAGAGTCAAAGCTGCGAAAGGTTGTCCCCAGGGTGGTGTTCTCTCCCCCTATTACGGTCCATCGTAGTAAATGAACTGCTAAACATACTCAGCAATGACGGTTTCTATGTCCAAGGATACGCAGATGACATTGCGATCTTAATCAGAGGCAAATTCGAAGAAACAATCTCGGAACTCCTCCAGAGGGCACTCAACCTAGTTGCTGATTGGTGTAAAAAAGTTGGCCTAAACGTCAATCCTAAAATAAGCACCATAGTTGCTTTTACAAAAAGAAAAAATAAAAGCAAATTACAAAAACCCACACTGTTTGGTGAAGCAATTGAGTTTTCAAAAGAAGTCAAATACCTGGGCCTAACCCTCACTCTCACCTCACGAAAACCATAGACAAAGCCAGGTTCTCCTTATGGACCAGCAGAAGTCTAGTAGGTAAGAGCTGGGGTATAAACCCCAAAATTATGCTGTGGCTTTACACAGCCATAACAAGACCAATAGTCACTTATGCAGCACCTGTATGGTGGCAAAAAACGAAGCAGAGGTCTACACAAGACAGGCTCAATAAACTCCAAAGACTAGCTTGTGTATGCATCACGGGCGCTATGAGAACAACCTCTACTGCAGCGCTGGAAGTTATCCTTAATCTCCCACCATTACATCTTCAGATACAGAGAGAAGCTCTGACTAACGCCTTTATGCTCATATCTGAAAATGACAACAGATCCAAGCTAGTCCATCCAGATATTGCCGTAGAACTAAGCAAAGATGAACTACTTGGAATCACCCTAACGGATAACTGTCTACCAAAATTTAACTTCAGCCAAAACTTCAAGGTTACATTCCCAGACCGCCATAACTGGGAACAGAATAAACCCACATTTACTAGCGATTCCCTGGTATGGTACACAGATGGATCTAAAACAAATGAAGGAGTTGGAGTTGCATCTACACAAGCATGGATAAATGTAATTCCGTATTCCAAGCGGAAATCTTTGCTATAGAACTATGTCTCAGAGAAAATATCAACAGATCTACACTTGCCCGCATAAGTCTGCGTACAACGAAAAAAAAAGAAACATTAACTTCAAACGTAAATATTTCAGCTATTATAGCATGCATCGTGTTCATTTTTGTTTTTATTTTATACATTAATCATTTTTCTTACTAATGACTTTTAATATTCCATTCAATTTTCAAGAAATAATATTTTAAATAATTTATTTCTTAAGAACGTATAAAAAACACACACGCAAAAGTCTGCGTACAAGTCCTTTGCAGCTGCGCACAATAAGAAAATATGCGAGTACCGTTAACTGTGCATGCGTGTCTAGACTCCAGATGTTTATTTCATTCTTTTCTGATATTTTGGCGAGTTAAGTTCATATGAATAGCACTATGGAAAACTAAGGAAAAGAAATATGTGCCGATGAGAGGAAAATTATTTTCAAGTTATATGTTGAGGGTAAAACCTATAGACAGATTGGACAGATAGTTGGAAGAGCTCACTCATCTATCCAGAGAGTGATAAATAGTTACGTTACAGGATTCCTTACTGGACACTGTCAAGTCAAAAAACACCTTATGACTATGGGAATAACTCAAGACAGCACTTGCAGAATGTGCAACGAGGACGAAGAATCAGCAGAACACATTTGGTGTCACTGTAACTGTCTCATCAGAACACGTCATCGCCACCTAGGGAAATTCTACCTAGAAGCAGAGGACATATCTGCTAGCTCACTGAAAGATATTCTAGGATTCATTACTAACTCAGGTATCATGAGTGAGCTCTAATAGGAGGAAATCACAATAGGCCCACTTGTGGCCACAGTGATATGGTGACTGGATCCCACTCAATATCTAATCTAATCTAATCTAATCTACATTAAGAAACCAGACGGCAACTGGACCATGTCTAGTAAGGAAACACTAGAGCTCAGTACATTCTGTAGAAAACCAAACGAGAACACAATTTACAGTGCCAGAGGCCGTTGTCACCCCCAAGAAAATACAGTGGGCAGTGCACAGCTTCCTCCCGTACAAATCCGCTGGTCTCGATGGTATTTTTCCAGTGGAACTACAGCAAGGCTTTGATATGTTTAGGAGCTGTTTAAACTTCGGCTGTACCCCTAGATCCTGGAAGACAGCCAAAGTTGTCTCTATACCGAAAGCCAGTAAGGCCTCCCATGTATCTCCTAAAGACTTCCGTCCAATCAGCCTATCTTCCTATCCTAAGGGAAGATTAAGTTTGACACATAGTTTGTAACATAGAGAAATAATCGAGATAGACGCTATAAAGTATATATATTCGTGATCAGCATCAATAGAGAAATCGATTGAGCGATGACCGTCCGTCTGTATGTCACCGTTTTTTGGGCCTTAAATTTTGAGCTAGGACGATGAAATTTCATATCTGGGCTTCTGACGAAAAGATACAGTAGAAGTGTAAATTTTTTTTACATCCGCCCACTGCCACGCCTACTTTTTTATAACTTCATTAAATTATATGAAACTGAAAAATTTTGTTAAGACCAAACATTTAGGCATTCAGACTCCCTACAATCCACCCATACAAAAGTTTTGACCGCGCCCACTTTTTGGGGGCGTTTTCATAAAAAAACCGATTTTGATAAAATTTTACATGTAACATCCTCAAACGTTCGAGGTTATAGCCATATTTGAGTACTAAATACATTTGGCCACGCCCACTTTATAGAGAGGAGGATAGGGTATCAGACGATCCATTCCAGATGGATTGTAGCTTTTCTGTATGTTTATTGAAGAGTTTGGAAAGGCTAATCGACGTACACATAAGAACTAAATTAGATAGAAATCTCTTATCAGTATTCCAACACGCATATCGCAAGGGAAAATCAGTAGAGACTGCTCTACATTCGTTGGTAGGAATCATCGAGATATCCTTTGAAAATAAGGAGTTCACTTTGGTGTCCTTCCTTGATATTGAAGGAGCTTTCAACTCCTCCAAAACTCAAGGGTATTGGTTTGCAATTCGCAGATCACGCCAGATACTTGGGGGTTATTCTAGATAGAAAACTCAATTGGAAACTGAATTTACAGGACCGTGCCAGGAAGGCCTCGATTGCCCTCTATTCATGTAGGAAAGCCCTGGACCCAAAATGGGGGCTCCAGCCCCGAGTCGTCCACTGGATATATACGGCAATCGTCAGATCCATCCTTATGTACGGAGTACTAATCTGGTGGATGGTACTAGACAAAAAAAGCAACATCGCAATACTTGAGAAAGGTTAAAGGCTATCCTGCGTCTGTATAACGGGCGCCCTTAGAACTACTCCTACAGCTGCATTAGAAACTTTACTTCATCTTCTTCGTGTTGATATCTTTGGGAGGCTGATAGCGGCTAAAGCAGCACTGCGGCTTAGGGAATCCTTGCAACTGGCTCGTGGAAATATGGGCCACGCAAACAT
Source organism: Xylota sylvarum (assembly GCA_905220385.1). NCBI lineage: Eukaryota > Metazoa > Arthropoda > Insecta > Diptera > Syrphidae > Xylota > Xylota sylvarum. The sequence continues at coordinate 53,427,135 of LR999957.1, forward strand.
CCTAAACGGCCATAATACTGATCCTAGTAACTCGGACTATATAGTCCGAATCTGCGACAGAAATCTACACAGACGGATCCAAGACAGCGTCTGGCACAGGTGCGGGAATTTACTCCAGTGTTTTGGACATTCGCATTGCCACTCAACTGCCGGATCATTGCAGTGTTTTTCAAGCAGAAGTCTCAGCAATCCGTGAAGACGCGACCTGGCTTTCGATTAACTCGTTAGAGTGCATCGTTATTGTTTTTTATATAGATAGTCAAGCTGCGATAAAAGCCTTGGAATCGCCAATAATTCGATCCAAGTTGGTAAAGCAATGCCGCGGATCTCCTAACGAGATCGTTGTCAGGTGCGAAGTATCCCTGTGCTGGGTTCCAGGCCATAGGGATATTCCAGGCAATTGCAGAGCGGACGAGCTAGCTAAGGAACCTCCCTGACAATAGGGATGTACCATCAGCACCTATTAAATCGAACGATGGGCAGGGCACGAATACCATAGGTATCTGCCATAAAAAAAGAAACAAATAGATAGGTGGTTTAAGTGAATCTGATTTAGTTTTCGTTCATCAGGTCTTAGGTAGATAGGTAGGCAGATGGGTGCCTTGTGACAGTGACACTGCTCACTTAGACCTCAAAAAGGGTCCATTGTGCCCAATCATTTAACCCCGGAAACCTATAAAGTCCGCTATTGGAACCACCCAGATAATGATATGAATCTCAGGAGGTCCGTCAGCTCTACGTTACCCAAGTCCTCCAAATCCGAGAAGAAGTAACTACCAAGAGTCCTCATTCTTCTGACGGATAGGGCAGGACAGTCACACAGCAGGTGACGAACTGATTCAATTTCTTCTTCGTCCCTGAAACTTCTACAGAAGTCATTATGTAGTACACCGAGTAGCTCCGCGTGGACACCAATGACACAATGACCAGTAATTATCCCTGAAACGACCCGTGTTTTATAACGACTCAGTTTCACCAGAGAAGTTGATCTCTTCTTGCTGATACCCGGCCATAGGGCCCTGGCTGTTGCGCATGTTTCCAGATGAACCCAGCGACTGTTTGCTCGACCGATGGCTTCATCCTCTATTTTCTTCTGTAAGGAACTGATTGGGGTTCCTGCAAAAGGGAGAGCCCGCGATAGGTGCAGCGCCGACCCTTTCCTAGCAAGTTCGTCAACCCTTTCGTTTCCTACGATATCCATATGCCCTGGCACCCAACAGATGGTCACCGCATTAGCTCTAGATATCTCATTCAAGACTGATTTGCAGATCTTCACAAGCCTTGATCTGATTATAGCGGAGTCCAGAGCCTTAACGGCTGCCTGGCTGTCTACATACACAGTAATCGTTCTGCCAACGATATTGCTCTCGCTTATAATCGTAGCAGCCTGTATGATAGCTGTGACTTCTGCCTGAAAGACGCTGCAATCATCATTTATTCTAAAGGAGTTGCCCTAGGGATAGGGCCTCACAATAAACTCCGGCTCCCGTGCCAACGTCCATCGTAGAACCGTCGGTATAGAACGCCAACTCCTTCTTCTTCATGGTTCTTCGACGCTTTCAGTACATTCTGTCAGGAATTCTTATAGCGAATCTCCTTTCAAAAACTATCGTGGGGGTCATGTGATCAGTTTCTGACAAACAGTTGGTGGATCCCCATCGGGACAAAATTGAGGCATGGCCGTACAGGCTCGATGACCACATTTGGCCTTCTGTCAGTCTTACAGCGGTTTTAGCCGCCAGACTGCCACAGTATATGTCGAGCGGAATGAAACTGAGCATGGTTTCCATTGCCGCTGTTGGTGTTGTCTTCATTGATCCCATGACTCCAATACACGCTGTCCTCTGGATTTTGGTGAGGTTAGAAAGCTGGTATTGCTTCTCCAGTACCGTCCACAATACCAGTGAACCATATGTAAGAATTGGTTACGACCGCCGTGTATATCCAGTACACCACAGCTGGTCTAAAACCCCACGTATTGCTGAATGCCTTTTTGCAAGAGTAGAAAGCTACGCTTGCTTTCCTGACACGTTCAGAAGTGTTATCCTTCCAATTTAGTTTGGAATCTAAAATTACACCCAGGTATCGGGCTGAACCTGATATACTTAGTTCAGTACCACTGATGCTTGGAGGTCTGAAGGCAGGAATTGATCTCCTCCTAGTGAAGAGAACTCCGTCTTTGAAGGGTTCACTCCTAGCCCTTTGCTGCTAACCCAATTCCCCACTAGTTGTAGTGCGAGATTGAGTCTTTCGCTTAGGACTGAATGGAATTTCCCTGAGACCAGGATAACCACGTCGTCGGCATAGGCCGTCACGTTGAAGCCGTTTTCCTTTAGTATTACCAAGATCTCGTCCAATACAAGGAGCCATATTATATTGAGTGGGTCAAATTTCGGCCTCCCAATCATGACCCAAAAGTTAGGTCTCACTTAATACACATTGTATTGCATATCCACAAAGAGTCACTTCTCGGATGTCATGTTAATATGAGTCTTATGCACCGCGACATTGTATGGCACTTTGGCGTGTGCCGTTCGGCGTTTTGTTTTGTGACTCGATTTTAATGTTCTTGTCGGAAGTGTAGTGGATATGCTACAAAGTATTCTTTTCTTTTGGTGGGTACATTACAAGGGTATCATACGATCCATTCCAGACGGATTGTAGCTTTTCTGTATGTGTATACCCTATCTTAAGGATATATTAAGATTGACACATAGTTTGTAACATAGAGAAATAATTGAGATAGACGGTATCTTATCTTATCTTATCTTAAATACTATAAAATCCAAAACACGAAGGCTACAAAACTCCGTGAAATCACAGTTTCTCAAAAACCCCTAAACGTAGAAACTTAAAATTTCGCACAGTAATTCCTTATAACCTCTACATTTTCGATAAGAAGGGATTTTTCGAAATTCTAAGGTCTAAGTGGGGAAAAAGGGGTTTATATCGAATTTTCCGTCATTAAAAAATGTTTACTAAGCCATAACTAAATAATGGCTTATCAAATTGAAAAACAAAAAAAGTTGTTTTTATTAATTTCGTCCCCGATTCATTTAAACTATAAATCATGCTTCTGCGTTGTTCTGAAGCTAAGCAATGCTCATAACAAGTAGTCAAATCATCCCAATAATTTTACGTCACTGGAGACCACAGCCAACAGACGTGCACCAATTGCTATCATTGCCATATGGTGTGTGTGCGTGTGTGTGTGGGTGCGCGTACATTGACTTGATCGTCTTTGAATTTCAGTCATACTTCTTTATTAATAAAAACGTTTGGCATGTTTGCAATTTTATTAATTCTGATATTAATAGGAGAAGAAAAATTATGATAAGTATATGAAACTAGCGATCCTACCGGAGAAGGAGGATTTCTACATGCCTCTCGCTATGTGAAAATTCTTATTTAAGCAATATCTGATTAACGCTACTAACCACAGTTGGTCGAACTGTACCACGAAACAGATCTGGTCCAAGCTGGATCTCAAGGGCTCCAATATTCTAATACGGCTAAAGAGATCCCTCATCAGCACAATAGTAGGTGCCATTACGGAACACGACCTCTGTAGAAGCTGCATGGACGAGGAAGAGCAAGAGACTATTCTTCATCTCCTGTGCACCTACCAAGCTCTCCTTCAACTCAAAGGAAACTGTATCTAGGAGAGTTCTTCTTCGACAACCTTGGCGAAGTAGCTAACATAAGTATTAATCGCCTCCAGCGCTCTATAATAAGCTCATGTTGGTTCAACGGGTAGTTGAAGACACTAGATACTGTGGTATCACAATGGGCCTATTCCGGCCTAAGTGTGGCTGCACTTTCTGAAGCCTCCCAACCGAACCTATCATAACCTTTGTATATGAGACCTACATTTCAGAGGCCGATTGACCCATTCTTTGTTTTAGTATACACTAGCCGACCCGACCTGCTTCGCCCGTGTGTTTTTAAAATGCACGGTATACGCAGCGATAATTTTTATTATCAGATCCCTGCAATATATTTTCTAAGCAAGCCAAATTAATAAATTAAACATACAGAAAAGCTACAATCCGTCTAGAACGGATCGTATGATACCCTATCCTCCTCTCTATAAAGTGGGCGTGGCCAAATTGCATTTTGTACTCAAATATGGCTGTAACCTCGAACGTTTGAGAATGTTACATGTAAAATTTTATCAAAATCGGTTTTTTGATGAAAACGCCCCCAAAAAGTGGGCGTGGCCAAAACTGTTCTATGGGTGAATTGTAGGGAATCTAAATACCCAAATATTTGGTCTTAACAAAATTTTTCGGTTTAATATAATTTAGTGAAGTTATAAAAAGTAGGCGTGGCAGTTGGCGGATGTAAACAAATTTTACACTTGTACTGAATCCTTTTCTTGGAAGCCCAGATATGAAATTTAAGCGTCCTAGTTAAAAATTTAAGGCCCAAAAATTGGTTTTGTGATAAAAACGCCCCCAAAAAGTGGGCGTGGCCAAAACTTTTGTATGGGTGGATTGTAGGGAATCTGAATGCCTAAATATTTGGTCTTAACAAAATTTTTCGGTTTCATATAATTTAGTGAAGTTATGAAAAAGTGGGCGTGGCAGTGGGCGAATTTCAAAAATGTTTACACTTGTACTGTATCTTTTTCTCAGAAGCATAAATATTTCATCGTCCTAGCTCAAAATTTAAGGCCCAAAAAGCGGTGATATACGGACGGACGGACGGACGGACGGACGGTCATCGCTCAATCGATTTCGCTATTGATGCTGATCACGAATATATATACTTTATAGGGTCTATCTCGATTATTTCTCTATGTTACAAACTATGTGTCAAACTTAATATACCCTTAGGATAGGGTATAAAAATCGATATCAAAGCAAATTTACAAAGTTTCATATTTAAATATTTTTGTAAACCGTGTAACCACGTATGTGTGTATATGTACATATGTATGTATGTATATATTATTTAATTCGAGGTCGATAATATTACGTATTGTGTTACGAAACTTTTATATCTGCGGCTTTGCTTATTTTTTCATCACCTCTTTACATAATATGTTTGCTGTTGTTCCAATAGACTGTACATTGTGAGTTAAACTATATGAGTAAAGCTAAGCTTTATTTATTGTCATCGCGAAACAGACCTACGATGGAGATTGCAGTCGTATGGAATAAAAGGGATGCGAGGTGTAAACACAATTATCCCTTGGCCGCAGCTGGTAAAGATTGTCGTCTCTACCATATTTTATGGAAAGCTTTCACCTGCATTTCACGTTCAACGGAACCGCACATTTGGGTTTAAATTTCTTAAGAGCATAATAAGAGTGCCTATCTTCAATATTATTTTTTGTGAGGGAATAACTGGGGGTTCAGAGCATGCAAGTATTCCAACAGGCTATGCACGGTGGACTACGGGGCAAAGGTTCGTGGTTCAATCCCTAGACAAAACCTACAAATTTCTTTCACGGCCCTACCTCTCGCTAGCATCTGACAAACATCTGAGAGTATAACTGTCAGGAAAAAGTTTCTCAAATAAAAAATTGTCCTTCCATTTGGGTGAAGAATATAACACGTACAACACGAATGGTCCTGTGGACTTGTCGCGCCAAATGTTTATTTATTTTATTTCATCCATTACTTCTTCGATACCTACTACCTTCTGTGCCTATAGAGTTAGGTTAGGTTAGGTGAAGAAGGGGTGCGTGACAGTTAAAAACTCATCACGTCCACTCGGAGACCTAAAGGTCCATTGTGAATCCCCTATTTTATATCGATGGAGTGGGAACAACAAAATACAGAAACCTATCGCGTCACTGGTTGGGATGGGAACCAGTTGGTACTTTTGATAAAATGGAGAAGATCCGATATCTGGAAGCCTGCTACCTCTGCGGTGATTGCGAAGAACCTAGAACCTAAAGTGCGAAGGCGTCGTTCTTGCAGAGCGGGGCAGTAGCAAAGCAGATGTTGGATAGACTTCACCTCTTCCTCATCTCCGCAGCTTCTACATAGGTCGTTGGACCCCACTCCCCATTTACGGAGCATGACTCCGATGGCGCAGTGTCCTGTGATTATACCAGTAAGGATGCGGATAGAGGATCGATTAAGTGCCAGAAGGCTCTTTGTTTTCTTTTTATCTAAGTTCGGCCATAACGTGCGAGAGGTGGCACAGTCCTCCCTAGATACCCAGGACGAGTTGGCCTCATAGTCAATTATACTATACAATTTTCCAATCGGTGGCAATATGGATGTGTCCGCTTCACTGGTATTCATTTGTGAGCCCATTCTTGCCAAATCGTCTTACCTTCAATATTGCTATGTCCGGGAACCCAGCAGAGTTTGACCGAATGGTGTCTAATCGTGATCAGTGCATCACGAGAGTTCCTAACTGCCTTTGATTAAATTGTATTAGATTTAATCGATTTTAGAGCTGTTTGACTGTCAACGAAGATGGTTATATCCGACGGGGGGAGGTGACTGTCTTCTATGCATTTAGCAGCTTTTTCTATTGCCAGGATTTCAGCTTGGAATACACTGCATGCTTCTGGTAGTCTGAATGATTCCTGTTTTTGCAATGTTTGACTGTGATCGTTGTCTATACTATTGGACTCCCAGTCTGCTCGGCTTGGGAATAGGACTGGGATAGCAAAATTGAAGTCGTTGTAGGGGACTATATAATCCGATGTGGCTGTGAAGCGGAGTTGTATTTCCTGCCACCTGACCACCGCATGTCCATAGGTGGTCTCTTTCCACTGATAGCTCTTTTCGTGGCAGAGCCTTTGATGAACAAGTCTAAGGGAAGAATATGAAGAATAATATCCAAACTTGCTTGCGGCGCGCTTCTCACAACTCCAGTAGTGCAGAGTGCTGCAAGCCTTTGCACTTTGTAGAGTTCCTTCATACAGCTCTTTGTACTCGTAGCTGTCCACCAGGATCCATATGAGATGATGGGCCTGATAATTTCTTTGTACATCCAGTGAATGATGTGCGGTTGCAATCCCCACCTTCTCTCAAAGGCCCTCTTACAAGCATATAGAGCATTCATTCCTTTCTTTGTCCTTTCTTCAACATTTCCTTTCCAGGATAACCTGGAATCTAGAATGACGCCAAGATATTTCGCCTCAGATGAGAGGATTATAGTGGTGCCATCTAGCTTTGGTAATGTGAAGTCGGGTATCTTTCTTCTCCTAGTGAACGAGACAAGTTTTCTGAGGATTGACCCCCAAACCGTTCTGTTTTGCCCACGTAGAGAGCACTTTGAGAGCAGATTCCATTAGTTCACTGATTGTTGGCAAGAATTTGCCTTTAATCAGTATTACCATTGTATATAAATATAATAGTATTATCACTTGACTAAATTTTTTCTTAGTTACCTCGTTCGACAGAGGGCGCACAGCAAAGTGGTTTCTCTTACACACAGAAAGAGAGTTTTGAGCGAACAAATGGATAAACGAGAGAACAAAAGGAAAAACGGCAAGGAATATAAAAACAAAACTGACTCTCTTCTTAATCATGTAGACACATCCAAATATGTACATTAACGTGTGGTTTAATACCATCGTGATGGACGAGACGGGAGGATTATGTTTTCCTTCCGTGTTTTGTTTATACCCTATCCTAAGGGTATATTAAGTTTGACACATAGTTTGTAACATAGAGAAATAATCGAGATAGACCCTACAAAGTATATATATTCGTGATCAGCATCAATAGCGAAATCGATTGAGCCATGTCCGTCCGTCACCACTTTTTGGGCCTTAAATTTTGAGATAGGAGGATGAAATTTAATATCTGGGCTTCTGAGAAATAGATGCAGTACAAGTGTAAACATTTTTGAAATCCACCCACTGCCACGCCCACTTTTTCATAACTTCACTAAATTATATGAAACCGAATAATTTTGTTCAGACCAAATATTTAGGTATTCAGATTCCCTACAATTCATCCATACAACAGTTTTGGCCACGACCACTTTTTTGGGGCGTTTTCATAAAAAAAACAATTTTGATGAAATTTTACATGTAACATCCTCAAACGTTCGAAGTTATCATCGTAATTCAGTAAAGAAAATGCAATACAGCCACGACCGTCAGTCTGCACAGAGCCCCGCGTTATGCAGATAAGGCTATTTAATTCAGAGGGCGCTAGGTATCTGAATACACCGTTCACGACTGAGCTATTTTTTACCCACAGCCTGGCAGTTTCTCGGCACGGTTCGGTTAACGAATTTAGGCAGGCCCTTACTTCGTCAGCACAAAACTCTTTTGTGTGACAGAGTGCACTCATCCCAGACTATGACATTACATAGGACTTTACTTATATATGTATATGAAGCGTCCAAGAACAAAACGTTATCATCTGTTGTTTTGAAACTTTGAATGATTTCATTATAAACTTTCCTCTTGCAATTGAGAAGTGGGTAGTTTTATAGATCATCTATGTCATATGACATTTCTCTTAAGTAATCAAGGTTGACAGGAGTTTCACAAAGGGCTGTGGTAATTCATAGTGATTAAGGGGTTAATATCCCACCGCAACCACTAAATTCTCGAGCAGTATCAAGTATTTGCTGTAGACATCCATACCATGTTGATCATACAGTCCCCAACATTCAACTGCTATCTTATATCTTTACCCAGACCTTCGCAAAAACCAGCATTATAGCGAACAGATCTCAATTTTTTTTTTATAATTCGCGCGCGCTCAGGGTTTAGTACCTCCCTTTAAATGTTAATACACAGCGCGGGCGTTAGGGAAATTAGGAAGAGAAGATAGGAGATACCGATGAACGTAGGTTTTAAAGTATATATATTCGTGATCAGTATCAATAGCGAAGACTGTTACACTTGCGCGATACACAAAAAAAGGAAAACTAACCGAGAGGAAAAAAAAACGCTACTGACTGGCAAATGTCAGTGGCCACAGACAATATGGGAGTAGACGAGCAAGTGAAACTGCAGCTCGTTGGAAGCTGCACACCGGCTGTTCAGCTGGGGTGGGTTCGCTGAAAAAGAAAACAAATATACCGATCGTGTGGGTGGGAGTGAGAAAGGGCGCCACCAGGTCTTTGGAATATTAGGAAGACCAGGAAACCTTTGGTAATATCGAGTATGGTAAGGAGAGACTGGAAGAAGGAAAAAAGAAACACAAGTCTTACCACGTTAAAACCGCTCTCTGGGAGCGACGGCCAATTTATTGGAAAAGAAAAAATTATCAACTACACGGGATGTTTACACGGGGAATAATGAACAAACTAGGTTTTAAATGTAAAGTTAAGATCGGTCCAAAAAAAATTAAACAAATGTCGAGTTTAATAAAAAACATACAGAAAAGCTACAATCCGTCTGGAACGGATCGTATGATACCCTATCCTCCTCTCTATAAAGTGGGCGTGGCCAAATTGCATTTTGTACTCAAATATAGTTATAATGTCGAACGTTTGAGGATGTTACATGTAAAATTTTATCAAAATAGGTTTTTTGATGATAACGCCCCCAAAAAGTGGGCGTGGCCAAAACTCTTCTATGGGTGAATTGTAGGGAATCTAAATACCCAAATATTTGGTCTTAACAAAATTTTTCGGTTTCATATAATTTAGTGAAGTTATAAAAAAGTGGGCGGATGTAAAAAAAATGTACACTTGTACTGTATCTTTTTCTTGGAAGCCCAGATATGAAATTTAAACGTCCTAGTTAAAAATTTAAGGCCCAAAAATCGGTTTTGTGATGAAAACGCCCCCAAAAAGTGGGCGTGGCCAAAACTTTTGTATGGGTGAATTGTAGGGAATCTGAATGCCTAAGTATTTGGTCTTAACAAAAATTTTCGGTTTCATATAATTTAGTGAAGTTATGCAAAAGTGGGCGTGGCAGTGGGCGGATTTAAAAATTTTTTACACTTGTACTGTATCAAAATTTAAGGCCCAAAAAGCGGTGACATACGGACGGACGGACGGACGGACGGACGGACGGACGGACGGTCATCGCTCAATCGATTTCGCTATTGATGCTGATCACGAATATATATACTTTATAGGGTCTATCTCGATTATTTCTCTATGTTACAAACTATGTGTCAAACTTAATATACCCTTAGGATAGGGTATAAAAAGAACCGACAGAAAAAGAAAAAAAGAAAAATCGCCGTTGGGGGGGGTGGCCCGTTATCGCGCGGTCCTGAACGATTAAATAAAATAAACTAAAGGGTCGCGAGTCCCTCTTTCTCGGGAAGGGTACAGAACAAGATTCTACCGGGTTTAAAGTATACAAAATCGTACGCAAACGTAATATATAAAGAAAACTTATCTTTTTTTTAATTCCTCGGGGAAACTCTGCTTCCTTCTTCTCGTTGTCATCTACCGATGTCCTCAATGTTCCTACTTTTCCCTCTCGTTTATCGTAATTTTTTTTTCTCTCTCAATGATTATTTCAACTGTTTAAAAAAAAAACTCCTCAATTATGCGGACACAACCGTCACTTTTAGTGGTCAACCAAAAAGTGCCATTTCGCTCTGGTACTTGGCCCACTCAGCCGAGAGAGTCTCTCACACATAAATGGGACATTCAGCGGTAGCGGTGTTCAATCACGGTTCTGTGCGCAAAACTCCGCTTTTTCGCTGGAGAAAGCAACCGTTCTTGAACCTCCGCTATCCGTTGTCCATGTCTTCTCCACTGACTCTCTCTTTTGGAAAGTTCGCCACCCGGCGGTTCAGCGGGTCGAGTGAGGCCTTTCCCCAACGAGTCCTATGGCGGTTGCGTGACTAGTCCTAGTTGAGGGTCGTCACAACTACCTATCAGAGGTACGTGTGGGCATTCTTCCACTTAAAATATGCATTACGAGGAAAAGGTAGGATACAGAAATTAAGTTTTAGTTCGTAAAAATGTCAAACAACTATTTTCGTTGGACCCCGTTCGAGGAGAAAAAAGCGATTGAAGACCCGGCTGTCAAATTTACAACGCGTCAAATTAATCTAACCCGGTGGAATCTCGCGCAGATTTGGGGGTGAGGACGAGCTGATGACGTGCCACCCCGTACATAAGTCAAGAGATAGGTTGGGCTCTCGGCCATTGATCAGCTCCTCGGGAATCAGCCTGGGTCGGTACGTCACAACTCGTGTTCGCATTCAATGTAACGTCATTGGTGCACATATGGTGTCTTGGTAGACGTTACGTTTTAGGCTTTAGGACGGTCCGTCCTCTGGTACGATGTTGGTGTAGATGGTTACGTGTTGGTGAATGCGATTGTATGTTGAATGTGTGATTGTGGTGCGAGTTGGGATAGTCCGTCCCTCATCGCAGTATCGTGCGTTATGTTTGTATGTTGTGTTGGTTAGTGTGACGTCTCGTGATGGTATGATATGTTGCGCTGTGTTGTACTCTAGGACTGTCCGTCCTCTCTCTCTCTCTCTCGGTGTTAAGTTGACGAAGTTAGTAATGTGTTGATGAGTGTTGTCGTGTAGGCGTAGTTTGTAATGAGTTGTTGAATGCTTCGCTCTGGGACGGTCCGTCCCCTCTCGTCGATCGCCTGTTGTCCGTATTGTGTTCGTCGGTGCGGTATACGTGCGGATTGATATGTTTGTTCTCCTCGAACTCTTGGGACTGTCCGTCCCCTCATCGCAGTATCGTGATTGTGTGTTTCGTGTAACTTTATTTGTGGATCTTTTTGTTTATGTTGCAGTGCCGATCGGGACCATCTGTCCCTTCTTCTCGATGTCGTGTAGATGTTTCGTGTATGTGTATTTGTAGATGTAGATGTAGGTTGGTAGTGACTTCTTTTTATACCCTATCCTAAGGGTATATTAAGTTTGACACATAGTTTGTAACATAGAGAAATAATCGAGATAGACCCTATAAAGTATATATATTCGTGATCAGCATCAATAGCGAAATCGATTGAGCGATGACCGTCCGTCCGTCCGTCCGTCCGTTCGTCCGTCCGTCCGTCCGTCCGTCCGTCCGTCCGTATGTCACCGCTTTTTGGGCCTTAAATTTTGAGCTAGGACGATGAAATTTCATATCTGGGCTTCTGAGAAAAAGATACAGTACAAGTGTAAAATTTTTTTAAATCCGCCCACTGCCACGCCCACTTTTTCATAACTTCACTAAATTATATGAAACCGAAAAATTTTGTTAAGACCAAATATTTAGGCATTCAGATTCCCTACAATCCACCCATACAAAAGTTTTGGCCACGCCCACCTTTTGGGGGCGTTTTCATCACAAAACCGATTTTTGGGCCTTAAATTTTTAACTAGGACGCTGAAATTTCATATCTATGCTTCCGAGAAAAAGATACAATACTAGTGTAAAATTTTTTTACATCCGCCCACTGCCACGCCTACTTTTTTATAACTTCACTAAATTATATGAAACCGAAAAATTTTGTTAAGACCAAATATTTGGGTATTTAGATTCCCTACAATTCACCCATAGAACAGTTTTGGCCACGCCCACTTTTTGGGGGCGTTATCATCAAAAAACCTATTTTGATAAAATTTTACATGTAACATCCTCAAATGTTCGACATTATAGCTATATTTGAGTATAAAATGCAATTTGGCCACGCCCACTTTATAGAGAGGAGGATAGGGTATCATACGATCCGTTCCAGACGGATTGTAGCTTTTCTGTATGTTTTTTGTCGTCGTCGGCCGCCTCTTTTGTCATCTCTCTGGCTCTCTGGGGAAGCGGACCTATGGCTGATGTGACCATGGCTGTCCTCCACTTTCCCAGAATTTTGCAGAGGCAACGGAATATAAAGAGGGAACAAGGGAGTTGCATAGAGTGGACCTTGTTGTGGTAAAATTTACCGCAACAAGACGATTTAGCCATTTCCGCCCGTCCGTCTGTCTGTATGTCACCATTTTTGGGCCTTAAATTTTGAGCTAGGAGGATGAAACATGTTATGGGCTTTTGAGAACGAGAAGCAGTACAAGTCTAAAAATGCCCACTTTTTCATAACTTCACTAAATTATATGAAACCGAAAAATATTGTTAAGACCAAATATTTAGGCATTCAGATTCCCTACTTTTCACTCATACAACAGTTTTGGCCATGCCCACTTTTAGGGGCGTTTTCATAAAAAAAACCAATTTTGATGAAATTTTACATGTAACATCCTCAAACGTTCGAAGTGTTCATCGTAATTCAGTAAAGAAAATGCAATATGGCCCGCCTCCTTTTTAAAGGGGCTACATAGAAAGGAGGATGGGGTATCATACGATCCGTTCCAGACGGATTGTATCTTTTCTTTATGTTTATTCTTATTATACGAACTTATGTATACGAGTACATATGTATGTATGGATAATCTTAGCTTTTACTTATATGTATACATACATATTTTTGTTTTATTAAATATTATCTTATGCCTAGTAACAATTTAGGTTTTTATTTGCGTACTTAACGAAATATCAAGAAACTAACAAATTTTTATTTACATTTACTCCAGTAATATTTGTAATTTTGAATGGAACACTATAAATTAGTTTATGGTTATCATAAGGTTCATTTTTATACCCTATCGTAAGGGTATATTAAGTTTGACACATAGTTTGTAACATAGAGAAATAATCGAGATAGACCCTATAAAGTATATGCATATATTCGTGATCAGCATCAATAGCGAAATCGATTGAGCGATGACCGTCCGTCCGTCCGTCCGTATGTCACCGCTTTTTGGGCCCTAAATTTTGAGCTAGGACGATGAAATTTCATATCTGAGCTTCTGAGAAAAAGATACAGTACAAGTGTAAACATTTTTTAAATCCGCCCACTGCCACGCCCACTTTTTCATAACTTCACTAATTATATGAAGCCGAAAAATTTTGTTAAGACCAAATATTTAGGCATTCAGATTCCCTACAATCCACCCATACAAAAGTTTTGGCCACGCCCACTTTTTGGGGGCGTTTTCATCACAAAACCGAGTTTTGGGCCTTAAATTTTTAACTAGGACACTGAAATTTCATATCTGGGCTTCCAAGAAAAAGATACAGTACAAGTGTAAATTTTTTCACATCCGCCCACTGCCACGCCTACTTTTTTATAACTTCACTAAATTATATGAAACCGAAAAATTTTGTTAAGACCAAATATTTGGGTATTTAGATTCCCTACAATTCACCCATAGAGCAGTTTTGGCCACGCCCACTTTTTGGGGGCGTTATCATCAAAAAACCTATTTTGATAAAATTTTACATATAACATCCTCAAACGTTCGACATTGTAGCTATATTTGAGTACAAAATGCAATTTGGCCACGCCCACATTATAGAGAGGAGGATAGGGTATCATACGATCCGTTCCAGACGGATTGTAGCTTTTCTGTATGTTTTAATAGGACATTATCATCAATTTTTATTTCTAATAGTTATATGTTTATACCCTATCCTAAGGGTATATTAAGTTTGACACATAGTTTGTAACATAGAGAAATAATCGAGATAGACCCTATAAAGTATATATATTCGTGATCAGCATCAATAGCGAAATCGATTGAGCGATGACCGTCCGTCCGTCCGTCCGTCCGTCCGTCCGTATGTCACCGCTTTTTGGGCCTTAAATTTTGAGCTAGGACGATGAAATTTCATATCTGGGCTTCTGAGAAAAAGATACAGTACAAGTGTAAAAATTTTTGAAATCCGCCCACTGCCACGCCCACTTTTTCATAACTTCACTAAATTATATGAAGCCGAAAAATTTTGTTAAGACCAAATATTTAGGCATTCAGATTCCCTACAATCCACCCATACAAAAGTTTTGACCCCGCCCACTTTTTGGGGGCGTTTTCATCACAAAACCGATTTTTGGGCCTTAAATTTTTAACTAGGACGTTGAAATTTCATATCTAGGCTTCTAAGAAAAAGATACAGTACAAGTGTAAATTTTTTTTACATCCGCCCACTGCCACGCCTACTTTTTTATAACTTCACTAAATTATATGAAACCGAAGAATTTTGTTAAGACCAAATATTTGGGTATTTAGATTCCCTACAATTCACCCATAGAACAGTTTTGGACACGCCCACTTTTTGGGGGCGTTATCATCAAAAAACCTATTTTGATAAAATTTTACATGTAACATCCTCAAACGTTCGACATTATAGCTATATTTGAGTACAAAATGCAATTTGGCCACGCCCACTTTATAGAGATAAGGATAGGGTATCATACGATCCGTTCCAGATGGATTGTAGCTTTTCTGTATGTTTTTATCATATGAATCTTTATTTTGTTTCTTAAGCTTTTGTAATCAATTTTGTGCAATAATGTGAGTAGTTTTTAATCTATATTTAATTTCATCTGCATAATTGTCTGTTATATAAAGGATCTATGTCAGTTTTCAAGAAATTATCTAATGAGGTGTTTTTGCCCAAAATAAGTTCAAATGGAGTATATTTTTCGTTAAAACTAGAGTTTGCGAGACGTACGCTCGTAAATATTTATTGAATATGATGGTTACGTTCTACTGTTCCTAGTGTTTGGTGGTGGTAGCTTGTCGAGAATTTTAGTTCTATTTTTAATAACTTACACATCTCTTGTATTCGGTGCCCATATCAGCACGAAGTTGTCGCATTGGGCCATATATCAAGATGAATTTATCAAACAAGCGTCTCGCGTCATATTTTTCCAATAGAAGGCTTTGCGTAATTTAGCATACAGCTTCTTTTGTCCACAATGTCCTCCTACCAGTGGATTGTCACGAAATTGTTGTAGCAATTTTTGCTTTTCTTCCTCATCTAAAACTTTTTTGGGCTGATTAGTTAGTACAACCTGTAAACTCTTAAGTATTCTACCGCCTGCTGCTTTCAGTTGGTTAACTGTAAAATATTTGAAAAATATGTCATTTAAAGGCCATTGTAGTTTATGAATCAAACGGTCGTTGGTTGGCTTCTTTTTCCAGCCTCGAAAGAAACCGTATTCGAAATCTTAAAACTAAATAATTTTTTGAAATTACTTATAATTTCAATTTCTAAATTACTTGCAAGTATCTCTGTATCATTTTCTGGTGCGCTATTTATACCCTATCCTAAGGGTATATTAAGTTTGACACATAGTTTGTAACATAGAGAAATAATCGAGATAGACCCTATAAAGTATATATATTCGTGATCAGCATCAATAGCGAAATCGATTGAGCGATGACCGTCCGTCCGTCCGTCCGTATGTCACCGCTTTTTGGGCCTTAATTTTGAGCTAGGACGATGAAATTTCATATCTTCTGGGAAAAAGATACAGTACAAGTGTAAAAATTTTTTAAATCCGCCCACTGCCACGCCCACTTTTTCATAAGTTCATTAAATTATATGAAACCGAAAAATTTTGTTAAGACCAAATATTTAGGCATTCAGACTCCCTACAATCCACTCGTACAAAAGTTTTGGCCACGCCCACTTTTTGGGGGCGTTTTTATCATAAAACCGATTTTTGGGCCTTAAGTTTTAACTAGGACGCTGAAATTTCATATGTGGGCTTCTGACGAAAAGATACAGTAGAAGTGTAAATTTTCTTAAATCCGCCCACTGCCACGCCTACTGTTTTATAACTTCACTAAATTATATGAAACCGAAAAATTTTGTTAAGACCAAATATTTAGGCATTCAGATTCCCTACATCCACCCATACAAAAGTTTTGGCCACTTTTTGGGGGCGTTTTCATCATAAAACCGATTTTTGGGCCTTAAATTTTTAACTAGGACGCTGAAATTTCATATCTGGGCTTCTGACGAAAAGATACAGTATAAATGTAAATTTTTTTTACATCCGCCCACTGCCACGCCTACTGTTTTATAACTTCACTAAATTATATGAAACGGAAAAATTTTGCTAAGTCCAAATATTTAGGCATTCAGACTCCCTACAATTCACCCATAGAATAGTTTTGGTCACGCCCACTTTTTGGGGGCGTTTTCATAAAAAAACCGATTTTGATAAAATTTTACATGTAACATCCTCAAACGTTCGACATTATAGCTATATTTGAGTACAAAATGCAATTTGGCCACGCCCACTCTATGGAGAGGAGGATAGGGTATCAGACGATCCGTTCCAGACGGATTGTAACTTTTCTGTATGTTTTTTAATGACTTCCGCTTTACATTCATCTGGGAGAATACCATTTGCTGTACATTTGTGACCAAGGAATGTTACTTCAGTTTTGAAGAAATCACATTTCTGTGGGTTGAGCTTTAAATTGAATTTGAAGCAAACATCTAAAACATTTTTTAGATTGTTAAGATGATGTTTTTCACTGCACCCAATGACTATAAAATCGTCTGCATAAAGGAACGCTTGGTCCGGAGGAAGACCGGCACAAGCTATGGACATCATGCGTAAAAAGGAATTTGGAGCAACATTCAAACCAAACGGTAGTAGTTTTCAGCGAAAAGCACCTTGTTCAGTACTAAATGAAGTAATATCTCTGCTGTCTTTGTGCAATGTGGGTGCCGTGGCTCATGTGGTTAGTGCGTTGGACTACGGAGCGAGGGGTTCCAGGTTCAATCCCCAAACAACACCTAAAATTTCTTTCACGGCCCCAACTCTCGCGAGCGTCTGACAAACATCCGAGAGTAAAACTGTCATTCTTCTCAAAGTTGCCGCTCGGATCCGGCATTAAACAGTAGGCCCCTTCCATTCGTGTGAAGAATATAACACGCACAGCACGAGTGGTTGTGAGAAGCTAGGCTCTGGGTCCCATGGACCTGCCGCGCCAAAAATTTGTATTTATACCCTATCCTAAGGGTATATTAAGTTTGACACATAGTTTGTAACATAGAGAAATAATCGAGATAGACCCTATAAAGTATATATATTCGTGATCAGCATCAATAGCGAAATCGATTGAGCGATGACCGTCCGTCCGTATGTCACCGCTTTTTGGACCTTAAATTTTGAGCTAGGACGATGAAATTTCATATCTGGGCTTTTGAGAAAAAGATTCAGTACAAGTGTAAAAATTTTTGAAATCCGCCCACTGCCACGCCCACTTTTTCATAACTTCACTAAATTATATGAAACCGAAAAATTTTGTTAAGGCCAAATATTTAGGCATTCAGATTCCCTACAATCCACACATACAAAAGTTTTGGCCACGCCCATTTTTTGGGGGCGTTTTCATCACAAAACCGATTTTTGGGCCTTAAATTATTAACTAGGACGCTGAAATTTCATATCTGTTCTTATGGCGAAAAGATACAGTAGAAGTGTAAATTTTTTTTACATCCGCCCACTACCACGCCTACTTTTTTATAACTTCACTAAATTATATGAAACCGAAAAATTTTGCTAAGACCAAATATTTAGGCATTCAGATTTCCTACAATCCACCCATACAAAAGTTTTGGCCACGCCCATTTTTTGGGGGCGTTTTCATCACAAAACCGATTTTTGAGCCTTAAATTTTTAACTAGGACGCTGAAATTTCATATCTGGGCTTCCAAGAAAAAGATACAGTACAAGTGTAAAATTTTTTTACATTCGCTCACTGCCACGCCTACTTTTTTATAACTTCCAAATAAGACCAAATATTTGGGTATTTAGATTCCCTACAATTCACCCATAGAAGAGTTTTGGCCACGCCCACTTTTTGGGGGCGTTTTCATCAAAAAACCGATTTTGATAAAATTTTACATGTAACATCCTCAAACGTTCGAGGTTATAGCCATATTTGAGTACAAAATGCAATTTGGCCACGCCTACTTTATAGAGAGGAGGATAGGGTATCATACGATACGTTCCAGACGGATTGTAGCTTTTCTGTATGTTTTTATATTTTTTTGTCTTTGTGCAATGGAATTTGCCAGAACCCGGTAAATAAATCTAGTGTTACTAATCTGTAATCAATGTACAACCTCCATCGTTTAGTATCACCCTTTTTGGGGACTAAAATAATAGGTGCATTATAGTTTGATCGACTTTCTTCAATAAGATCGTTTTTTAATAACTTGTCTACTTGTGAGTTGATTTCTGTTTTTTGAGAATTTGGTAAACGATAATTTTTAACGTACACTGGATTTTGATCGCATATGCGTAGCTTTTGCTCATAAAAGTTATTGACTGTCATTATACCCTATCCTAAGGGTATATTAAGTTTGACACATAGTTTGTAACATAGATAAATAATCGAGAGAGACCCTATAAAGTATATATATTCGTGATCAGCATCAATAGCGAAATCGATTGAGCGATGACCGTCCGTCCGTCCGTCCGTCCGTATGTCACCGCTTTTTGGACCTTAAATTTTGAGCTAGGACGATGAAATTTCATATCTGGGCTTCTGAGAAAAAGATACAGTACAAGTGTAAAAATTTTTTAAATCCGCCCACTGCCACGCCCACTTTTTCATAACTTCACTAAATTATATGAAACCGAAAAATTTTGTTAAGACCAAATATTTAGGCATTCAGACTCCCTAGAATCCACTCATACAAAAGTTTTGGCCACGCCCACTTTTTGGGGGCGTTTTCATCATAAAACCGATTTTTGGGCCTTAAATTTTTAACTAGGACGCTAAAATTTCATATCTGGGCTTCTGACGAAAAGATACAGTAAAAGTGTAAATTTTTTTTGAATCCGCCCACTGCCACGCCCACTTTTTTATAACTTCACTAAATTATATGAAACCGAAAAATTTCGTTAGGACCAAATATTTAGGTATTCAGATTCCCTACAATTCACCCATAGAACAGTTTTGGCCACGCCCACTTTTTGGGGGCGTTTTCATCAAAAAACCGATTTTGATAAAATTTTACATGTAACATCCTCAAAGGTTCGAGGTTACAAAATGCAATTTGGCCACGCCCACTTTATAGAAAGGAGGATAGGGTATCAGACGATCCGTTCCAGACGGATTGTAGCTTTTCCGTGTGTTTAATGTATCATTTCGGACTGTTACTGGTTTATTGTTTACATTGATAACACATATAATTGGATTGGCTGTGTCAATGATGCCTTTAGCAACAATGACCCCATCATTTAATTCTTGTGATTCAACAATCGAAGGTTTCGAGTAATTGTTTATATGGAAACAACGATAGGTTTCACATCTAGCAGGTATAACAAAAATATTCTTTGATGGGCCAGAATGAATCGGTACTTCGAAGCGTATATTTCCCAAAGAAAAGGAAAGAGTCATATAGTTGTAATTGATACTACATTTACATATATACTCTTAGAAAATCTTTCTCTAAGATCCCATCGGATGGCACATTGAAATCATCATAAACAACATGGAAGTACTGTGCTATATCATGAATTATGTCCTACCAATGGTAGAGATAGAATGTTCCGTTATTCCTTTTATATTAATCTTTCGGTTTAGATCAATTTTGCAATTAAAATATCAGCTTGAGTATCTATTAGAAATGTGCACGGTCCTTTTGACTTAACTCAATAAAGTCAGAATAATTTGGATTTAAGGTGCATCCCCCAGTTGACGCTCCTGAGGTGCATTCTCGTTTTCTGCATAACGCACGTTGCGTTGGTTTAAATTGCTAGTGTTCCTATAATTTTGCCTGCCGCTATTGTTGTGCTGCAGGGCCCTGTTTCAGAAATTATTGTGTCTATTATTGCCTCGATAACTATTACTGCGATAATTAATCTATGTATTCTGATTTTGATAGTTCCCATACTTATTATGGTTGTTTGAACGAAAGGTTAGAATTTGATGCTCTTGAACTTCAGTAGCTGTTTTGACAACAAGCTTTGCAATAGCCTCTTTCGGAGACGAAAATGACGATGAAGCTAAAATAGATTTCACTAAGTTTGACGAGGTGTTCATCCGACATAACTCGGTGGTTCTCTCTATAGCTATTTCCTGTGCCTTTTCTAAAGGCAAACCTTCGAAGACCAAGGCTCTTTAAAAGGCGTTGGCTAAGTCTTCAGCTTGGTGTGAAAAATCTTGCATATTGTTTTTGTTAGCTTTTAAAGCCAGCATCGTGCCTACAACTACTTTCGAAGAGTCTGGTTTAAGGGACTTTTTCAGCGAGTTTTTTATTATTTCTATGGTTGTTGGATTAGATGGAATGCACTCAAGAGCTTTTCCTTCGAGCTTTGTAAGAATGAACTGTCTTAAAAGAGTCATTTGATTTTCCGTGGCTACACTTTCCAAAAGGTCAACGGCATTTAAAAATGGGGTACGAACTAGTGGATTGCCAGTATAATTTTTATTTATTGTTTGTGCAGCCAGGCGGAGCAATTCGATATTTGATATTTCGTCTGACATTTTCATGCTTTCGTTTTCTGAAGATAGTTTATGTAAGGGTAAAACTCTTTTGGAAGTATATGTTTGAGGTTGTTCTATTTCATGTTCTTCATCTTCCGATGATTCAGATTCGTATTCGTTGTCAGAAAAATCGTCGTTGCGTATATGTAGGAACTAGGAACTTTAGGAATACGAACTTTGCATCCGATTCTACCAAAACAGCGAGCTAATTTTTCCCTAACCTCTAATAATATTGTACGAACAAACGCAATATCACTCGCGGACCACTTCTTAATATTAGTTAAACAGTATTCTATTAGAGTGTTGTATGTTTCTATAAGTTTATCCTCGTATTCTCTTAATTATTCAGGGTTTTTAGACACTTCGCGGTGAAATGGAATTAGCTTAACTACTTTTTTATGTGCCCTTAAGGCTTTCTTAAAATCTTCAATGCCAGAATGTGACATTTGCAAAACAAAATAAAAATTCAAAATATGAGCATGATCACTTTACGCTACTTATTTTAAATAACAAAATGATATAGACTAAGATAACACAATAAGAAAATTAATAACTTATGTCTAACTATTACATACTTCAATGATGACATCTATTGGTGAGGTTATTGCTCTTGCAGTTTATGCAGTCATCCAGTGTCATCAGGAGTCCTCAATGGAGTCTTGAAGTTAAAACGTGCATCAGGAGTCGTCTGGAATCATCAGTGGAATATTTTTGTTTATAGTGTTAGGGTGTTGTTATATTGTATTATTTCATAACTGAGTTATTATATTGGTTTTTTTGTGTGTTCTTTTTGTTTTGTGTTCGTTTTTTTTTTTGTTAAACTATCCGTAGGGTTAAACTTTCCATGTGTATCGCCGCCTCGAGGTCTCGTGGTTGTCTTTGTTTAACGTTTCTTTGCGTATACTTTTTCTTCAGCGAGTACCGATACGCTTTGTACAATTTAAACAAAAAAGATAACACAAACGCGACAAGAATGACTCGTAATAGCCATATTATTTATCCGTTGTGCACTTGAACAGAGTCTGTTATTTTGATACTATTATTAATCACTCCCGTATTTTTTTCTTTGGAATGCGTTTCGCCCATTGTCTTTAAACGAATGGAATTTCAGCTGAGTAGTGATTTTTTTTTTTGTTTTCACTTCAAAGTTCACTTAAAAGTTTTTGTTACGAGCTAGTCACGGTCGCCATGTAGTCGCTTTAAAGGTCTTTCATAGACTGCTTTGTGTAAATTCAATTATCAGTTACATTTCTTACAAATATTGCTTATGTTGCTAAAATTAAAATAAAAAGTCTTACTCAGCTACCTTAACAATACGTCTTCTTAAATTACGATATTTATGAAATACTTAAATTACAATTATTGGTGCTCGTGCAGACAGGTATTTGCTGATCTTTCACTATAGTACTGTCATCAGCGAAGGAATGTATTGGATTAGAAGTAGCAGACAAGAGATCATTTATGAATATAAGAAACAGAGTCGGAGACAAAACGGAGCCTTGGTGAACACCAGTATTTATATGGTGGATAGCAGACTTGAAACTGTCCAAAACCACTTGAATTGAACGTTCCGAAAGGTATGCACGAAATATCAAGCGCAACAATCTTACATTCACTAGAATGATGCAGAGTGGTTCCACTTTTCGGTGAGATATACCATCAAATCACCAGTGGACCTTTTGCTACGAAAACCATACTGACGGTCATTGAGGAGCTTTCGTGATTCAAGATATTTCATAAGCTGACGATTTATCAGCGTTTCCATGACCTTGGAAAGAAGGGACGTAAGTGCAATGGGTCGATAGTTGGAGGGAGAAGAAGATCCCCTTTTTTTAGGGACGGGCTGGACAAATGCTGTTTTCCATCTACTCGAGAAGAGTCCAGAAGAGTAGGATAGATGAAAAAGATTAGGCAGTGGTTTTGCTAGCGTGGAAGAACACGTCTTCAGAATAACGGGTGATATACCATCTGGACCACCGGATTTGTTTATATTAAGATCTTTCAGTACTTTTGCTACTGTATGAGTGCGAAAGTGGATTTGTCCCATAGAATATTCGTCGCGCTCAAGTACAAGGGGAGGCAAAGCACAATCTGGGAGTGTGGAGTTCGCAGCGAATAGGGCTGCAAGCAGATTGGCCTTGTCTAAAGAGCTGACAGCTGGAATGTCATTGTGAAAAAGCGTTGGGATGGAAGATGAGGCACAATATTTTATGAACATTGCAGTCGTTTCTGGCTCGTTTGAAAACTAAACTCCCTCAACCTTTACAGCTCGAGTCATATCATGGATTTTCCTTTGGCTTGATACTCTTTATTCGGTTAGGAATAAAGGATTTCATGCCAAGGTAAATGGTATAAGTGATCATATCGACGGCTGCATCCATGTCGCTATCGAGGAAACATAGCGACCAGTTAAAGCTCCTAAAGAAGCTGTTCAAGCCGTCCCAATTGGCTTTCTCGTATTGCCACACTATTCTTCTAGGAGTTTTTCTTTAACTGAGTGGTTGAGGTACGAGAAATTAGCCGATACGACACAGTGGTCTGACGAACCTAGAGGCGATAATATGTTTATAATGTATTTATCAGGGTGGGAGCTAAGAAACAAGTACAGAGCGTTGGTGGAATGACTATCAATGTCAAATTATTTATAAGATCTCAACATATCTTCCTTCGGGTGTTGTCTGTCCAAAATGTCGAAGCCAACCAGAATTGTGTATATTGAAATCGCCCGCAATAACGATCTCAGTACGAGGGCAAATGGAAACAATTCTTGTGATGGAGTAAGACAGCGCATCAAACTCATTGTACGTAGTATTGCTATCTAAATTGGGGCTTCTATAAATGAAACAGTAATGAATAATTTGCCTACGGACGCTGAATTTTAGCCAATGAAATTAAATTCTGGATTGGAATATGAATAACATAAATCAGAGACAGAAGCTTCCATTATCTGGTTCCAATATCTTCCGTCTTCCAATAGTCCCTGCAAATTGAGTGAAATGTAGGATGAATGTAGGTAGCTACTGTCTTTAAGTTTGAAAAGGATGTAGGCCGTCAAATTTCGTGAAGCAGGAGATATAAATCCTACCAAGTACATGGTCCTTTATATCCAGAGTGTTCGAGTACGTCCGTTTTCTGTTTCATCTTACAAAATTATTATTTCTCCAGACGTAATAAAATACCTTCCAGTACAAAGATGTTGCTTAGTTCGACAAATGCCATTAATGTTCTTTGCAGGATTTTTGAATCTTTCCTTATTATATTCGGGAAAAAATAATCGTTCATGTATACTAAAACAAAGAATGTGTCAATCGGCCTCTGAAATGTTGGTCTCATATACATAGGTTAGGATAGGTTCGGTTGGGCGGCTTAAGAAAGTGCAGCCACACTTAGGCCAGAATAGGCCCATTGTAATACCACAGTATCTAGTGTCTTTAACTACCCGTTGAACCCACATGAGCTTATTATAGAGCGCTGGAGGCGATTACTACTTATGTTAACTAATTCGCTAAGGTTGTCGAAGAAGTACTCTCCTAGATACAGTTTCCTTCGAGTTGAAGGAGAGCTTGGTAAGTGCATAGGAGGTGAGCAGCAATACCAAGTATTCAATAGCAGCAATAGCACGTGCAGCCAACATCAATTACTCCCAGGTTTTGCGCAAATTAATGATGTTAACACCATCAGGGCGACGTTTGAAAACATATTGTTCCATTTGGAAGTTAACATTTTCGCTGCCCAAGTGGGTGCATGCGGCCAACATTTTAGTGACATCTTCATCTTTAAGGGATAAAATATCCAGTCAGACCACAGTGTCGTATCGGCTAATTTCTCGTACCTCAACCACTCAGTTAAAGAAAAACTCCTAGAAGAATAGTGTGGCAATACGAGAAAGCCAATTGGGACGGCTTGAACAGCTTCTTTAGGAGTTTTAACTGGTCGCTATGTTTCCTCGATAGCGACGTGGATGCCGCCGACGATAAGATCACTTATACCATTTACCTTGGCATGAAATTCTTTATTCCTAACCGAATAAAGAGTATCAAGCCAAAGGAAAATCCATGGTATGATTCGAGCTGTAAAGAGACTATCAGGTTGAGGGAGTTAAGTTTTCGGTCTTACAAGGCCGACCCCTCTGAGGAAAATCGAAAAAAATTCAAACAAGCCAGAAACGACTGCAATGTTCTCATTCGCCGTGTCAAGTTCTTCTTTGACCAAAAATTGAGGCAAAAAATCCTACATTCTCCCAAAAGTAGTAGAAATTTGTGGTCGTTCGTCAAAAACATAAAATATTGTGCCTCATCTTCCATCCCAACGCTTGTTCACAATGACATTCCAGCTGTCAGCTCTTTAGACAAGGCCAATCTGCTTGCAGCCCTATTCGCTGCGAACTCCACACTCCCAGATTGTGCTTTGCCTCCCCCTGTACTTGAGCGCGACGAATATTCTATGGGACAAATCCACTTTCGCACTCATACAGTAGCAAGAGTACTGAAAGATCTTAATATAAACAAATCCGGTGGTCCAGATGGTATATCACCCGTTATTCTGAAGACGTGTTCTTCCACGCTAGCAAAACCACTGCCTAATCTTTTTCATCTATCCTACTCTTCTGGACTCTTCTCGAGTAGATGGTTAACAGCATTTGTCCAGCCCGTCTCTAAAAAAGGTGCATCTTGTTCTCCCTCCAACCATCGACCCATTGCACTTACGTCCCTTCTTTCCAAGGTCATGGAAACGCTGATAAATCGTCAGCTTATGAAATATCTTGAATCACGAAAGCTCCTCAATGACCGTCAGTATGGTTTTCGTAGCAAAAGGTCCACTGGTGATTTGATGGTATATCTCACCGAAAAGTGGAACCACTCTGCATAATTCTAGTGAATGTAAGATTGTTGCGCTTGAGTTGTCGCTCAAGCGTAACGTAAACCCTTTGCCATTATCAATGAATGGCACCTGCATCGTCGAAACCGAAAAACTTTCCACTCTCGGTATGTGAGTCAACGACCATCTCCGTTGGAATGACTACATATACGAATCCGCTAAGAGTGCTGCGAAATGTCTAGGATTCCTCAAACGTTGCATAAAGTTCTTTACCCCCTCTGATCTGGCTGTAATACATAAGGCATACATCCGCCCCAAGCTCGAGTATAATGCTCATGTCTGGTCCGGTGCACCTAACACCTCTTTGCACCTGCTGGATAGAACTCAAAATCGAGCGTTGAAACTAAAACAACATAAGTATAGCGGAGACTATTGACTCGCTCCAACATCGCAGAAATGTCTCTTGCCTTTCGTTATTCTATCGCTTTTTTCATAAACAGTGCTCCAGCGAAATAGCCAGTTGCATTCCGCCCCTTCAACAATTTTCTCGCAATATTCGTCACGCTTTGAATGCTCATCAGTATACCCTCAATCCTATTTTTGGACGTACCGTCAAATACAGAGATTCTTTCATAAACAGTACAACACGAATGTGGAATGCTCTACCAAGCTCTATTCTTCCCTTACATTATAATCCACAAACATTTAAAAACAACGTTCATCGGTATCTCCTATCTTCTCTTCCTAATTGCCCTAACGCCCGCGCTGTGTATTAACATTTAAAGGGAGGTACTAAACCCTGAGCGCGCGCGAATTATAAAAAAAAAATTGAGATCTGTTCGCTATAATGCTGGTTTTTGCGAAGGTCTGGGTAAAGATATAAAATAGCAGTTGAATGTTGGGGACTGTATGATCAACATGGTATGGATGTCTACAACAAATACTTGATACTGATTGAGAATTTAGTGGTTGCGGTGAGATATCAACCCCTTAATCACTATGAATTACCACAGCCCTTTGTGAAACTCCTGTCAACCTTGATTACTTAAGAGAAATGTCATATGACATAGATGATCTATAAAACTACCCATTTCTCAACTGCAAGAGGAAAGTTTATAATGAAATCATTCAAAGTTTCAAAACAACAGATGATAACATTTTGTTCTTGGATGCTTCATATACATATATAAGTAAAGTCCTATGTAATGTCATAGTCTGTCACACAAAAGAGTTTTGTGCTGACGAAGTAAGGGCCTGCCTAAATTCATCGTACTTGTTACCAAAAACGAAGCAGCTGTGTCTTAAACGTACAGAAAAGATACAATCCCTATGGACTACTACTACTGCAATTTTGTATTGAATTCCTACGATAACAGAGTATAAAAAGAATATGAGGGTACATTTAGGTCTTGGTTGGGACGTGGATGGCAAAGAGTCTACGCAGCTTGAAAACTGAAATAGACGACGAAAATATAGAAGAAGAAAAGGGAAAAATACAAATTCTTAATAGTTTGAGTCAAATCGTGAGGGACATAAAGACGCTCCGGATTTGAAGAACATACCCAACAAACCAATTCCAAGGCTAAGGCAGTGGACTATACTAACCAATAAAAAATTATGCAATCGAAATTAGTGCTTAGCTTTCGCTTAAATTACATACTTTTGATATGACCTGTAACTCTATAGGCACAGAAGGTAGTAGGTATCGAAGAAGTAATGGATTAAATAAAATAAATAAACATTTGGCGCGACAAGTCCACAGGACCATTCGTGTTGTACGTGTTATATTCTTCACTCAAATTGAAAGACAATTTTTTATTTGAGAAGCTTTTTCCTGACAGTTATACTCTCAGATGTTTGTCAGATGCTAGCGAGAGGTAGGGCCGTGAAAGAAATTTGTAGGTTTTGTCTAGGGATTGAACCACGAACCTTTGCCCCGTAGTCCACCACACTAACCACTTGAGCCACGGCGGTGCATAGCCTGTTGGAATACTTGCATGCTCTGAACCCCCAGTTATTCCCTCACAAAAAATAATATTGAAGATAGGCACTCTTATTATGCTCTTAAGAAATTTAAACCCAAATGTGCAACGGAACCCGAATGCAGGTGAAAGCTTTCCATAAAATGTGATAGAGACGACAATCTTTACCAGCTGCGGCCAAGGGATAATTGTGTTTACACCTCGCATCCCTTTTATTCCATATGACTGCAATCTCCATCTGCTACGTACGTTCATATCTACTTATTCATACCGTGCATTTTAAAAACACACGGGCGAAGCAGGTCGGGTCGGCTAGTATATACTAAAACAAAGAATGGGTCAATCGGCCTCTGAAATGTAGATCGCATATACATAGGTAAGGATAGGTTCGGTTGGGAGGCTTAAGAAAGTGCAGCTCAACTACCCGTTGAACCAACATGAGCTTATTATAGAGCGGTGAAGGCGATTAATACTTATGTTAGCTAATTCGCCAAGGTTGTCGAAGACTCTCGAAGTACTCTCCTAGATACAGTTTCCTTTGAGTTGAAGGAGAGCTTGGTAAGTGCATAGGAGGTGAAGAATAGTCTCTTCCTCTTCCTCGTCCATGCAGCTTCTACAGAGGTCGTTTGCGTTGAGACACAGCCTGAAGGCATGTCTCCCTATGACACAGTGTTCCGTAATGACACCTACTATTGTGCTGATGAGGGATCTCTTTAGCCGTATTAGACTATTTTAGCGCTTGAGATCCAGCTTGGACCAGATCTGTTTCGTGGTACAGTTCGACCAACTGAGGTTAGTAGCGTTAATCACATATTGCTTAAATAAGAATTTCCACGTAGCGAGGGGCATGTAGAAATACTCCTTCTCCGGTAGGATCGCCGGTTTCATATACTTATCATCATATTTCTTCTTCTATTAATATCAGAATTAATAAAATTGCAAACATGCCAAACGTTTTTATACCCTATCCTAAGGGTATATTAAGTTTGACACATAGTTTGTAACATAGAGAAATAATCGAGATAGACCCTATTGATCAGCATCAATAGCGAAATCGATTGAGCGATGGCCGTCCGTCCGTCTGTCCGTCCGTATGTCACCGCTTTTTGAGCCTTAAATTTTGAGGTAGGAGGATGAAATTTAATATCTGGGTTTCTGAGAAAAATGTGCAGCACAAGTGTAAAAATTTTTAAAATCCGCCCACTTTCCCATAACTTCACTAAATTATATGAAACCGAAAAATTTTGTTAAGACCAAATATTTAGGTATACAGATTCCCTATAATTCACCCATACATCAGTTTTGGCCACGCCCACTTTTTGGGGGCGTTGTTATCAAAAAACCTATTTTGATAAAATTTTACATGTAACATCTTCAAACGTTCGACATTATAGCTTTATTTGAGTACAAAATGCAATTTAGCCACGCCCACTTTATAGAGGGGAGGATAGGTAGGGTATCATACGATCCGTTCCAGACGGAATGTAGCTTTTCTGTATGACTGCAATTCAAAAACGATCAAGTCAATGCGCGCGAGTTACGTGAACATAACACCGGTCACTCACCTTATCATATTATATATTTGTAATTTCTCATAAGCTAATATTATCACCTTGACATTCAATACCTCTCATTGTTAATTGCACATTTTTCATAAATTTAATTTCATTTTGATGCACCTCAACTTTAGATTAAGTTACATTTCCGTTCCCATAAAATACAGACTGTAAAGTAAGCATAATTTGATTATAAAAACCTATGTAAAATTATTTTTGATTTGAGTCTTTTGGAATAATAAAGTGAGTTACGTTGTCCGAAATTAAGTTGTGTTTTTTTTCGGTTGTATTAGGATTCAATACATAACTGGCGCAGTCGACGGAGTCGGAACCTAAAAGTCAAAATAGTGACTAATAGTTCTGAGGAATCAGCTTTTTATCGACGGTTTATCGAAAAAGTGTCCGTAATTGTCCTTAACTTTATTGACGGTTTATCAAAAAAGTGACTATAATTGTCCGCGTCTTTTATCGACGGTTTATAAAAAAAAAAAAAAAAAAAAGAAGTGACTATAACTGGTACCAAATTCATATCGAAGGTTTATCGAAAAAAAAAAGGTGCTGTTATTAGTGAACAAGAGTACGAGAAGAATAGTGAGCAGTGTACAGCAATAAGAACTGGAAAGTGCAACAACATCTTCAAGACAAAAACATCATACAAAGAACATGAATCAACTATCAACATATATGTAAGTCTAAAATATTGAATCCATTTCCATGTCAAAATTTTCCCCTAAAAATATTAAAACGCGAGAAGGACCGTACCCGTATATTACCAAAAGCTCCAATAACAATAATAAGTTAGAAATAAATTCCGAGAGTTGTGAAAATAATAAAGAAAGTGAACTGAGTTTAGAATTTGAACCAGAAGTAGAAATATTAATTAATTCGAACTTGGGAACAGTAGATAGTTTTCAAGACGAACTGTGTAATAAATTAGAAAATAATTGTAAACTAAGAGAAACAGTAATTCCAATTATAAATAAAACAAGTAAAGTAGAAAATATTAAAATGGCACAGCCACATGAGGAAGCGGTAGCCTTAGATGTGTTCAATACACTGAGGGTACCGGATGTCATTAAAGACATGCCTAAATTTGATGGTAACCCTAGGTTACTTTTCGAATTTATAAACAATGTAGAGGAGATTTTAACTATGATTCCGCAAGCGGATGGTACAAATACAGCTAGAGTAATACTTCGAGCTATCAGGAATAAAGTAGTTGGGCCGGCCAATGAAATCTTGAATACATATGGCACACCATTATCCTGGCAAGCTATTAAAGAAAATCTAGTAACCCATTATGCTGATAAGCGAAATGAGACCTCCTTAATTAGAGATCTCCACAATATACGACAGAACCATAAAACGGTAGAAAAATTCTATAGCGAAGTGATAGAGATACAATCAGCTATGTCAACCCATGTACGAATTCATGAAACTGAAGCGACTGTAATCGCAGCAAAAAAAACTCTTTATTCAGAAATGTGCCTTAACACATTCTTGACAGGACTTAGGGAACCACTTGGTTCCACAATTAGAGCAATGAAACCCAATAGTTTATCTGAAGCTTTTGTTTTTTGCACAAAAGAACAAAATATTTCATATCTCAAATTCGATGCCAATACTGCAAGGCAAACAACCAATAGATACGAAACCAATCGAAATCAAAATCAACATTTCTTTTCACAACAGAGATCTTTCAATTCTTATAATAATAATCAGCAATTTATGCATTCTCACCCACTTCAACAGACAAATAAAATTCATAATGCCCTTAATGATCACCGTGGACCAGCCCAATATCCACAACAACAACAGAGACCATTCAATACCTTTAATCCTCCAAAACACAATGGGTCCACCCAATTTTCTAATCGTCAAAGATTACCTAGACCAGAACCAATGGAGACAAGCACAGGTTATACCCACTTGAGGTCACAGCCTCAAAATCAAGCTCAACAAAGCAGGGCACCCAGTAATTTCTTTAGGCAAACTGGACCCCCTAGATTCACAAGCGAAGAATTGCACAGCATACATGTGGAGAATCCACATAGCGTAAGCGAATCCCAAAATGACTCTCGTTCAAATGAACCAAATAAATACTACCAAGAGCTAGACAACTACTATGACTATGCAAATCAAGCGGATCGCGATCGTGACCGTGATCTACTGGATACCTTCGAAGAGTTAGACGATTCAAATTTTCGTATACCTTGCCCGACAGAGCAGTCGGATACCTAGAAATCAATAAGCACGGATTCATCCTCCCATATATCCAAATATCATCTCCATTTCACAGACCCCTAAAATTTCTTATCGACACCGGAGCATCTTCATCGTTTATAAACCCAAAATTTGTACACCCGGACGATCTTACGAGAATCAAACCAACTGTCATAACAACCGTTCTAAATAAACACAAAATAGAAAATCAGGTGACATTACCGAACTTCATTGAATTTAATCAACCAGGGCAGATGAAATTTTTAGTTTTTCGCTTTCATGATTATTTTGATGGATTATTAGGCCTAGATATACTAACAACATTAGGCGCCAAGATCGATCTTGCAAATCAAACGTTAGTTACTAAAAACACCACTATCCCATTACAGTTTAAGCCAAATTTTATGTCAAACAAGTATATAATCCCTGGGAAGTCGAAAATGATCACAAGACTGCCAGTTGATGTAAAGACTGGAGATGTCTATATCAAAACAACAATTATCAAACCTAACCTAGTAATACCGGAAGGTATATATAGAGCAAACAACT
Organism: Xylota sylvarum; assembly: GCA_905220385.1. NCBI lineage: Eukaryota > Metazoa > Arthropoda > Insecta > Diptera > Syrphidae > Xylota > Xylota sylvarum. Next base: position 53,459,469 of record LR999957.1, read on the forward strand.
GGTATAGTCTTATCGAAGTGATAAATCATGCAAATTTCGAACAGACACTATTTTTGGAACAACCCTTAAGGGCGATTCCATTTTCCTCCACGGAATTTCTGGAATTAAATAATTTTAATATAGAATACGGAAATAACACACTGGAAACTTCACCAGCAGGTGACATTTCACAATTAATTAGAATATCCCATCTTAACGCTGAAGAAGAAAAGGCCATTCTGAAAACATGCAGGGAATATGATGATATTTTTTTCAAACCAGGCCAAAAACTTAGTTTCACCAATGATGTGAAACACAGCATACCTACCACGGACGATACACCAATATACTGTAAATCATACAGATATCCATATATACACAGACAAGAAGTGAAGGAACAAATTAACACAATGTTACAGCAAGGTATTATCAGACCCAGTTACTCACCTTGGAGCTCTCCAGTCTGGATAGTACCAAAAAAGAAAGACGCCAGCGGCAAACAGAAATGGCGCATGGTGATCGATTACAGGAAATTAAATGACAAAACTATTACAGACAGATATCCATTACCAAATATAAATGAAATACTGGACAAGCTAGGAAAGTGCATGTACTTCACTACACTCGACCTAGCGAGTGGCTATCATCAAATAGAGATGAACGCTAAAGATGTAAAGAAAACTGCCTTCACGGTAGAAGGAGGCCATTACGAGTACCTTCGTATGCCCTTTGGGCTAAAAAATGCACCATCGACCTTTCAAAGGGTCATGGACAACGTCCTTAGAGAATTACAAGGGAAAATCTGCCTCGTATATCTCGACGATATTATTATATTTTCAACCTCTTTGCAGGAACATGTCGAGAGCATTAAAAAAGTATTTCAAAAATTACGAGAAGCCAACCTTAAAGTCCAATTGGACAAATCCGAATTTTTACACAAAGAAATCGCATTTTTAGGTCACTTGGTAACCACAGAAGGTGTCAAACCCAACCCCGATAAGGTTAATGCGATTAAGAATTTCCCAATCCCCAGAACACAGAAAGAAATAAAATCATTTCTTGGTCTCTTAGGGTACTATAGGAAGTTCATAAAAGATTTCGCAAAACTGGTCAAACCCATGACCGAGTGCTTAAAAAAAGGTAATTCAGTGAAACTAGACGACAGATACATTAAGACGTTTAATACTTGCAAGGATCTTCTAATCAACGATCCTATTCTTCAGTACCCAGACTTTGCGAAGCCCTTTATTCTAACCACCGACGCAAGCAATTACGCAGTAGGTGCTGTATTGTCGCAAGGGCCTATCGGAAGCGACAAGCCAATCTGTTACGCGAGCAGAACTTTGTCAGACACAGAAGTAAACTACGCCACGATAGAAAAAGAATTGTTGGCAATAGTTTGGGCGACGAAATATTTCCGTCCATATTTATTTGGGCATAAATTTAAAATCATCACAGATCACAAACCACTAACCTGGTTAATGAATCTGAAAGACCCAAATTCAAAGTTAGTTAGGTGGAGGCTAAAGTTAGCCGAATTTGACTACGAAATCATATACAAAAAGGGTAAACAGAATACTAATGCTGATGCTCTCAGTAGAATAAAACCATATACTACAGAAACTTTAAATAAAACCGAAATAAACATTAATGAATCAGTCGCAGCTCAAACATCAGGCGGAACTACAATTCACTCTGCAGAAGAAGACCTCCAGGACGGTATTTCAATTTCAGAAAGACCTCTGAATGAGTTCAACTTACAAGTTATTTTAGAAAAATCCAATAGACAACCTCCGATTTCGATAATAACCCCTTTTAAAAATAAACAAAGACGAATAATCAGACTACCGGAATTCTCTGAAGAAAACGTAGTTAGCATACTTAAACAATATCTTCCACCCAATAAACTTACAGCACTTTTTACCACTGATGACAATATATTTAAACTCGTACAAACAGCTTACTCTAAATACTTCTCAAGAAGTAAAACTTTCAAAATAATTCGTTGCACAGAAATATTAGAAGACGTAGTACAGAACGATGACCAAGACAAACTGATCAATGACTATCACACAAAAAATAATCATCGAGGAATAAACGAGACCCTTCTACATATTAAACGCAAATATTTCTTCCCCCATATGAAAAATAAAATCGCTGGTGTCATTAACAATTGCGATACTTGCCAAACCCTAAAATATGACAGAAATCCACAGAAAATAGAGTTCCAAATACCAGAAAATCCAGAGAAGCCTTTGGACATTGTACACATAGATATTTATAGCATCAATAATAAACAAATACTAACCATCATAGATAAATTTTCTAAGTACGCAGCAGCCTATACGGTACCAGCTAGAAATAGTTTAACAGTTATAAAATCATTAATGCATTTTATGAGCCTTCACGGCATTCCAACAAAACTTGTCACTGATCAAGGAGCAGAATTCACTGCAACTATCTTTAGAGACTTCACGAAACAGTACAATATGATACACCATATTACTTCTCTACAACAATCTAGCAGCAACTCTCCAGTAGAAAGACTGCATTCCACGCTAACTGAGATTTATCGTATTATATATAACAAGCTCAAAGATAGAGATCACGACGACATTCTAAACGAAACATTAATAACATATAATAGCGCTATACATTCTGCCACTAAACTAACACCGTATGAACTCTTTTATGGTCGGACTTATAAATTCAAAAATCTAAAGTATAATAATGTTCACGAATACTTAGAAAAGCTTAATGAGTTTCAAGCACAACTTTATCCTTCCATCAAAGAGCAACTTGAAAAACAGGTAGCACAAAATATAAATAAGTTAAATGAAAATAGGGAAAAACCGAAAAGTATAAAAACAGGATATTTCATATTTAGGAAAGAAAACAGAAGGAATAAACTTACGCCAAGATTTAGTAAGCACAGGGTCAAAAAGAATAGAAGAGTTACAATCTTAACAACTAAAAATCAGAAATTACATAAAAGCAAGATTAAAAGGAAACGTGTATTTCAGGTTAATAATAACTTTGATGACAACGACCGCCCAGAAAATGGAAATTCAGGACTTGACCAATAACAACGGATTACTGACGATAAAACTTGGAACAGCTAAGACTATACAGACATTTAACAACTTAATACATGTAATACAGTTAAATAAGTACATCGAAAATATAGACAAAATAGGCAACTCACTCACAACTTTTGAAAACATTGACGGATTCAATGACTCGCTTAACGTTATAAAAATTAAATACAGGGAATTACAAACAAAATTACAGACCTTATTACCTAGATTCAGAAACAAGAGAGGACTCATAGACGGACTAGGTACGGTTATAAAAAGCATTACTGGTAACCTAGACGCTAATGACGCAATAGAAATAAATAAAAGTATAGAGGAGATTATACAAAAACAGCACGATATGGAGATAGAAGAAAATAGTCAGATTAAAATAAACAACCAAATGCTTGAAAGATTCGAAAACATTACTAACCACATAAATACACAACAGACAGTCATTGAAGGGTATCTAAATAGTTCCCAAATTCAGTTAGCTAAAAGAATGAGATCAGAGGAAACTTCAATTAAATACATACAATATTTAAATCAAATAAATTTCAATATAGATTTATTAAATAATCATTTAACCAATATCGCAGAGGCAATAGTCCTTGCTAAATTAAACATTATATCTAAGCAAATTCTAAACCCAGACGAATTAACCGAAATATACAGATCTTTTGAAGCACAGTCAGTTGACATTAAATCAGATGAACACATTTACGAGTTACTGGAGCTTCAGGCATACTATAACAATTCCAACATAATTTTTAATATCCGAATCCCCTCCATATCTCAAGACACATACTCCTTCTTCCACGTAATACCCCTCCCCATAAAAAACGAAAAGATTATTACCACAGAACCCTATGTTATGCTCAACAAAAACGCGATTCAATATTTTGACAAGGCATGTATGAAGATAGAGGGCATGTTCTATTGTAAGGAACCGGTGAACCAAGAAAACACCAGATCCAGCTGCATTGCCAACATTATTAATAACAATCCTGCACACTGTAAACTCATAGAAATAGAAGAAGACTACCAAATTCTGCAGCCCGAATCCAACTATATCCTACTCATCAATAGCCCAGAAGTCGTAATAAAATCTACATGCGGACCCAACCAACAAAACCTTAGTGGAACAGCTTTAGTACATTTCCAGGACTGTAAAGTCGAAATCAACGGTATAATATATGAAAGCAAAACTAACTTCTACTGGGAGGACATACATATCTACCCTATGACATTCAACGAGATGAACACAACGACCCTAGATGTTCTCAATTTGCAAAAATTGAAACACTTCCACTTCGAAAATAAAGAAGCAATAGACCTTTTACAAATAAGATCCCATCAGAATAAAATATTAAATTACTCAGTACTTTCAGTTATTCCCAGTCTACTAGTAATCATCATGCTGATCTACATTCTGAAGATGTACGCTACAAGAAAAACCGATACTACCAATTATCAGGTGAACCCACAACCATCCAACGTAATCATCGTTCCTGCAGAAGAAACTCCAGTGTCGCAGTTCCTTTGGCCGTCACTCCATTCCAAGGGGGGAGGAGTTACGTGAACATAACACCGGTCACTCACCTTATCATATTATATATTTGTAATTTCTCATAAGCTAATATTATCACCTTGACATTCAATACCTCTCATTGTTAATTGCACATTTTTCATAAATTTAATTTCATTTTGATGCACCTCAACTTTAGATTAAGTTACATTTCCGTTCCCATAAAATACAGACTGTAAAGTAAGCATAATTTGATTATAAAAACCTATGTAAAATTATTTTTGATTTGAGTCTTTTGGAATAATAAAGTGAGTTACGTTGTCCGAAATTAAGTTGTGTTTTTTTTCGGTTGTATTAGGATTCAATACATAACTCGCGCACCCACACACACACGCGCAAACACCATATGGCAATGGTAGCAATTAGTGTACGTCTGCTGGCTGTGGTCTCCAGTGACGTAAAATTATTGGGATGATTTGATTACTTGTTATGAGCATTGCTTAGCTTCAGAACAACGCAGAAGCATGATTTATAGTTTAAATGAATCGGGGACGAAATTAATAAAAACAATTTTGTCTGTTTTTCAATTTGATAAGCCATTATTTAGTTAGGGCTTAGTAAACATTTTTTAATGACGGAAAGTTCGATATAAACCCCTTTTTCCCCACTTAGACCTCGAATTTCGAATCCCTTCTTATCGAAAATATAGAGGTTATAAGGAATTACTGTGCGAAATTTCAAGTTTCTACGTTTAGGGGTTTTTGAGAAACTGTGATTTCAAGGAGTTTTGTAGCCTTAGTGTTTTGGATTTTATAGTATTTAAGATAAGATAATTAAGCAAGTACCTATGTGTTGACCTGAGAAATGATGTTATTACGGTTCTAATGCAAATATATGTGAACTACCTGCAACTGTTTAACGTGTAGTATATACATATATATATTGTTCGAAAGATTACGAACCAGACTACTGTATAGGGTCCATTTCCGTTTCTCTTCCACGCTCCATCTTACCCGGAGAGTCTCCCTATATTTCTCCACAGTTCCTTTCTGGCTTTGATTCCTCGTGAAATCTGGTTCATACTATGGGTTTCTACTCAGTGGCTCCCTAGAACCTCCCTTCTTTTGCTAGCTAACGCCGGACATTGGCACAATATATGTGCTGCCGTCCCGACTTCCTCCAGGCATAGTTCACAGGTGTCGTCCTAAAGAAGACCCATCTTCTATAGGTTATACCCGAAATTCCCATGACCTGTAGATAACGCTACCACTAATTTCAGTGTTCTACGCTCTAAGCTTGGAACCTCTCTGTGAGTGGTGTCAATCGGCATTTTAACAGCCATTTTCGCCTGCCTGTAACCTTCCACGGTTGACCAACTTCTCTGGTGTGTTCTTATCACAAAACCGATTTTGATGAAATTAAAACATACAGAAAAGCTACAATCCTTCTGAAACCCTATCCTCCATCCTATCGAGCCCATATAAAGTGGGCGTGACCGTATTGCATTTTATTTACTGAATTACGATGATCACTTCGAACGTTTGAGGACGTTGCATGTAAAATTTCATCAAAATCGGTTTTTTGATGAAAACGTCCCCAAAAAGTGGGCGTGGCCAAAACTTTTGTATGGGTGAATTGTAGGGAATCTAAATGTCTAAATATTTTGTCGTAACAAAATTTTTCGGTTTCATATAATTGAAAAATTTCAACACTTGTACTGTATCTTTTTCTCAGAAGCCAAGGTATGAAATTTCATCGTCATAGGTGAAAATTTAAGGCCCAAAAAGTGCTGACATACGGACGGACAGACGGACGGACGGTCATCGCTCAATTGATTTCGCTATTGATGCTGATCACGAATATATGTGGATTTTGATATTTTATTGAAAGATATTTTAGTTTTAACTCAGTTAGGTTTATATAAACGTAAGGTAATTCAGTAACAAATAATTAATCGTAAATTAAATTAAATAAAAGCAGTTGGGAAGAAAGAAAACATACAGAAAAGCTACAATCCGTCTGGAACGGATCGTATGATACCCTATCCTCCTCTCTATAAAGTGGGCGTGGCCAAATTGCATTTCGTACTCAAATATGGCTATAACCTCAAACGTTTGAGGATGTTACATGTAAAACTTTATCAAAATCACCCACCCAACGATTCGTGGGGAAAACTCTTTCCGTTCCATGGTACCTTTAAATGCTGCGCAGTCAGTGACAATCTTAAAATGCAGTCCCAGAAGGTAGTGTCGATACTTCTTCAATGCTGTAACCACAGCGAGAGCCTCCAACTCGTAACTACTATAGTTTTGTTCTGCCGCTGAAGTTTTCTTACTATAAAAAGATACAGGAAAAAAGTCGTTACTTTCCTTTTGGGCAAGACAGCGCCAAAGCCCAATTTCGAGGCATCGGTATGAAGCTCCGTTTCTGCATCCGGACGGTATAGCATAAGCACTGGTGATGTTGTCAATAGACTTTTCAGCTCCTAGAACGCTGCCATCTCTCTGGATCCAAACTGAAATTTTACATCTTTTTTTAAGAGATCGGTTAATGGCCGCGCTATACTGGAGTATCCTGGAACGAATTTTCGAAAATAGCCTGTTAATCCCAAAAAACTTTGGACTTTTAGTACATTGTTTGGTTGTGGAAATCCTCGAACAGCATTTGTTTTCACCTCTGATGGTCTAATTCGCCCACTTTCGATTCTAAATCCCAAGTAATCAATCGCATCGCGCAGGAACTGGCACTTCTTCCACCGAAATATTAGACCATACTCCCCGGCCACCACCTTCACTCGGCTTAGATTGGACATAGCGTCATGATAGTCCTTTCCCAGCCCAACAAGGTCGTCCATATAAAGTAGAACTATTTTCTGCATTATCAAGTCCTGGAATACCCAGTTGATATGGCGCTGGAATACAGGCGGAGATGTACAGAGTCCAAACGGAACTCTATTGAACTCATATTGTCCCTCGGGAGTAACAAAGGACGTGTACTTACGACTTTCTTCGCTTACTGGGACATGAAAAAATCCATTTTCCAAATCCATGGTGGAGAAAATCCTCGCGGAGCTTAGCTGATCGATCTGATCGTCAATAAGTGGTGGTGGAAACTGGTCACGAACAATTAGTTTGTTGAGATTGCGGTAGTCGACGCATAATCTCTTACTTCCATCCTTTTTATTCGTTAGAACAATTGGAGATGAGCATTCGGAATTGCTTGGTCGAATAATATCCTTTTCCAGCCACTCTTCAATCTGATTTTGAACAATATCGCTCTTCAGAATGATTTTCATTTCCACGTTCGTTGATTTTAATTTTCTCGGCTTGTAGTTACTGACTAAATGTCGAATTTCCTCTCTGTATAATGGATTGCATACACAGAGTTCCCCCTCGTCGCTAACCTGAAGACAATTTTTGAGATGCGGTTCCATCGGTGCAACGTGTACACCATCAGTACTCATAGTAATACGCGTTCCTCTTAAAATATCCTTGCCCACTAGCAGAGCATGCTTAAGACATCTTGAAGAAACCACGTAAATTTTAGTCTGATATGTAGTGCCATCAATGTGCACTAGTGCTTCCAAATACCCATACGGCTTTGTGTATTCTTCCGATAATCCTCGAAAAATGTTACCATCTGATTGCAACGACGGAGATCCTACTTGGAAGTATTGTTCCGAACCAATTACAGTTACGTCGCTGCCAGTATCGATCCTAGCTTGAATTTCAACACCATTCACCATAACTGCCTTCACTTCTAATTCACTTAAACCCACATCCACTAGATTGACGGTCTTAGAATTGCTCTTTCGCAATAGGCATTTAGACGAAACATGGCCAAAACTATAGCAATTAAAGCATTTAGGACCTTTTGATTTATGTTCTCACATTTTGCTTGTTGCGTTCAAATTACGCACAAAAGTCCTTGTCCACTCCATCCTTCCCAGTCTTATCCATCCACCATTTTTGCCTTGCCTTTTCTCTTTTTATCCATTGTTCTCTGAGAGCTGTGGGTTAACTGAGCGTTCCTAGGTTGTTCTACAACCCAGTGATCACTCTTTCCCATATGCTCGAAGGGGATGAGAAAGCAGGTACCCGAGGGCCAGACGGACGGTCTGAAGCAGGAAGAGCCAGGCAAACCGCCTGGAGACTCATCCTGATCCCTTTCCACCAATCCAAAAAATCTTCATCGAAGGGGTTAACAAAGTCCCCCAACAATCCAAATAATCATCATCGAAGGGGTTAACGAGGTCCCCTAACATTCAAAAACGATCTGCTGCCAAATTCACAAGGCCGAGAGCCGACCCTATATTTTACTGTTTGATATTGCCTAATGCTAACAACAATTTTTATAAACCAAATCTCCCAAAAAGGGACCAAAACCATATATTGTAAAGGATAGCTCCCGATTCCCTGGGTACCCTTTTTGTCCCTTAATGTCTGCACGATGGTTTACTCGATAGGTAGTTTTCGCGTTAAACTTATCCTTTCACTTTGGGTTAATATCTAGTCTCCATATAGTTTTATAATTAGCCCTGGTCAGGAGGGTGAATGTGAACCCAAGCAGTCACTCAAAACAAACAGAACTACGAGAGAGTGAAATCTTGAAGCCGTGAGAGAGGAAGCTGTCAGAGCTCTGGATATGACTCCCTTTGCTCTGGCAGCTAAATCAACTGCAGCGGAGAGAACAAGGCGAACTCAGCCACCACCAATACCACCATACAGTTCCCCGCCAGAGAGACAGGCGTCAGGAACTGTTTCTCAAAATTGGAGATCGTTGGAGACGGCTGAATTCGTCTTGAGAGTGAGTGTGAGAATGTGTGAGTGCGTGAATGCGTACGAGTGTATGGACATACGAACATACCGATGTATAAACATACAGAAAAGCTACAATCCGTCTGGAACGGATCGTATGATACCCTATCCTCCTCTCTATAAAGTGGGCGTGGCCAAATTGCATTTTGTACTCAAATATAGCTATAATGTCGAACGTTTGAAGATGTTACATGTAAAATTTAATCAAAATAGGTTTTTTTGATGATAACGCCCCCAAAAAGTGGGCGTGGCCAAAACTGTTCTATGGGTGAATTGTAGGGAATCTAAATACCCAAATATTTGGTCTTAACAAAATTTTTCGGTTTAATATAATTTAGTGAAGTTATAAAAAAGTAGGCGTGGCAGTGTGCGGCTGTAAAAAAACTTTTACACTTGTACTGTATCTTTTTCTTGGAAGCCCAGATATGAAATTTCAGCGTCCTAGTTAAAAATTTAAGGCCCAAAAATCGGTTTTGTGACGAAAACGCCCCCAAAAAGTGGGCGTGACCAAAACTTTTGTATGGGTGGATTGTAGGGAATCTGAATGCCTAAATATTTGGTCTTAACAAAATTTTTCGGTTTCATATAATTTAGTGAAGTTATGAAAAAGTGGGCGTGGCAGTGGGCGGATTTCAAAAATGTTTACACTTGTACTGTATCTTTTTCTCAGAAGAACAGATATGAAATTTCATCGTCCGTCCGTCCGTATGTCACCGCTTTTTGGGCCTTAAATTTTGAGCTAGGACGATGAAATTTCATATCTGGGCTTCTGAGAAAAAGATACAGTACAAGTGTAAAAATTTTTGAAATCCGCCCACTGCCACGCCCACTTTTTCATAACTTCACTAAATTATATGAAACCGAAAAATTTTGTTAAGACCAAATATTTGGGTATTTAGATTCCCTACAATTCAGCCGTAGAACAGTTTTGGCCACGCCCACTTTTTGGGGGCGTTATCATCAAAAAACCTATTTTGATAAAATTTTACATGTAACATCCTCAAACGTTCGACATTATAGCTATATTTGAGAACAAAATGCAATTTGGCCACGCCCACTTTATAGAGAGGAGGATAGGGTATCATACGATCCGTTCCAGACGGATTGTAGCTTTTCTGTATGTTTTTCCTTTTTGTTGTGAATTATTTTAATTGATCCCCATTCTTAGTTTGCGCGCGTGTAATTAACCCTTCCATCGGGAAATATCTCAACATGCTCTTATGACCGGTTAATCCACAATTAAAACACCGGATGTTTTCACTTGTGCTAGTATCCTTGGATTTAGTGGATTGAAGATTAGATGAGCGTGGCCCTAGAGAGCTTCGAAAACGCTCATATTCTTGCAGCTTAAGCCTAAAATCACTCATTGTTCGTGCGCCATACAGCATCACTTTGTTGATAGGATAGTCATCGATGCCGTCAACCACATACTGCATTACGGATTGGTCATCCACACCGCCTTTTGCATCTAGTTCCCTCATCGCAAATAGGTACTCGGAAGTAGTTTCCCCCTTTTTTTGCTTTTTCGCCGCCAGCCCTTTGTGTACATCTGCAACTGTCATGTCACCTCCGAATTCATCTAATAGAAGCTTCTTTAAATCCACCCATTTAATTATAGTCGGCTTGGTTCGCCATCTTTGCGGTTCCCACCAACAACCGTTTAGCGAACAGTATCTGCCTCGTTTCATCCCATTTCATTAAAGCAGATACAGTTTCGAATTCATCGGTCCACGACCCTAGGTCACCTTCGCCGCTGAAAGATGATACAGCGTTTAGAGCGTCTTCAAATAACCCAATTCTTGCCTGCCTAGTACGATTCTTGAGTTCATCTATCTCTGACCGTAGCAATGAATATTCTAACTCCTGACTATGAGTACGTTGAGCATCTTTTCGCGCATCTCCTGCTTGTTTACGTTGATCATTCATCTCTTCAACCTCACTTTCACTACTTCTCTCGTCAGTCACTTTCGTCGCTCGTTGTACTGACTCCCTTCGATTGCACCCTCTTTGATTTGACGTCGTCGCCCCACTGCCACCGGGCAGAGTACCTCTATCTCTGTTTTCATTTGTCGACATTGTAAACTGTTGTCGCTTCACAGGTCCCCACCACCTATTCTTACTCTCCAATTCCATTTCACGTCTTTTTATACCCTATCCTAAGGGTATATTAAGTTTGACACATAGTTTGTAGCATAGAGAAATAATCGAGATAGACCCTATAAAGTATAGGTATATATTCGTGATCAGCATCAATAGCGAAATCGATTGAGCGATGACCGTCCGTCCGTCCGTCCGTATGTCACCGCTTTTTGGGCCTTAAATTTTGAGCTAGGACGATGAAATTTCATATCTGGGCTTCTGACAAAAAGATACAGTTGAAGTGTAAATTTTTTTTACATGCGCCCACTGCCACGCCTACTTTTTTATAACTTCACTAAATTATATGAAACCGAAAAATGTTAAGTCCAAATATTTAGGTATTCAGATTCCCTATAATTCATCCATAGAACAGTTTTGGCCACGCCCACTTTTTGGGGGCGTTTTCATCAAAAAACCGATTTTGATAAAATTTTACATGTAACATCCTCAAACGTTCGAGGTTATAGCCATATTTGAGTACGAAATGCAATTTGGCCACGCCCACTTTATAGAGAGGAGAATAGGGTATCAGACGATCCGTTCCAAACGGATTGTGACTTTTCTGTATGTTTTGTATGGAAATCGGAAAATATTGCCTTTTTACCATAACTTGAAAATTGAGGTTGAAATTTACCACGAAAAGGTAAATTTACCAGATCTGGCAGTACTGCTCGCAGTCTTCTGTAGCATGATAGGAATAATTCCATTCAGCCCTGGCGATTTGTACGGGGAGAATGATCGGATTGCTCACTCAATTCTCTCCTCAGAGATCAGGTCCGCTGGTAGTTCATATTCCGTATTTGTACTAACTCTGGTGCTATTGACAGATTGAGTACTGCTTCCTGGGAAGTGTGTACTTATCAGTAATTTTAAAGAGTCTAAACAAGATTCAGACCCTATAGTCGCCTTTTGCCTGGAGAGGATTTTCCTTAACCACCACGTCGCAAAAGTGCTGCCATGAGCGGCGTTTAGCTCTTTGCGTCTCGTTTTTAAATTTTCTCTGACTGGCCTTCTACTGGTCCCAGTCTATATCTAAATTTGTCCTTTGGCCACATTGAGGAGGTTTCTCGTTTCTTTCCTAATGTCTGCCAGCTCTTTGCTCCACCATGGAGGAGATTTTTAGTTATTTCCTTTGGTCACCGGACATGCTATCGATATCCGATGGACTTTGCAAGTCACATTCTTGAAGGCGTCCGCAACTCTTACTCACTGATTTACTTAAGACATCCCAATTAGTCTTCCTGATATTCCTATATGGATTAGGAGAATCACAGGCACTGCTTACGAGAAATTTAATAATTTTATGATCCGAGTACGATTCGACCCCCAAAATTTTCAAATTTTCTATGCTAAGAGTATTTAGAATTACTGGCTAGGGTAATGTCCTGCGTAATGTAATGCGGACCAACACTGGCGTCGTAAGGCATGTATAAGGCTGACATAATCAGTGAGGAAAGCCCCCTCCGCTCCAGCCTTACAACCGTGTGATCCATGTCGCTGTAGGTAGACAGAAGAAAAACGTTAATGTGTTTCCTTGTTACTATGCATGTTCTACTCTTACATTCCACGTTTAGCGGTGTTGCGCTATAAATGGTATAGTCCTTGTGTCCTAACCCGCTAATCTTGCCACGGGAAATCCATGGCTCCTGCACTAAGGCAACGTCTATGTTTCTTGTACCTAAGAGATAGATAAGATTAGCACTGGCTGCAATACTATGGTGAAGGTTAATCTGGACAATCTTCATCATTGTCTTACTTTTTCACCCACATTCCTTTTCCCTTCGGTTGTCCTACAAAGAAAGGACGGACTCTGCAGCGGGTGATCCCTGTACGGACCTTATTATTAAATCTCCTGAGCATCGGCATGGATTTGTGATTTAACACAACCACAATCTCGGTTCCAAGTTCCGAATGCTCACTAATGTCTATAACCTCCCAGTTGTCACTATAGAGCTCAGGATTGAGGTGACGGAGGTTCCTCTCAATCCTATCTCTGGGAATATACGGGCCCGGAGTAAGAATGCACCCTTTCGGTCTAGTGAATTCTAGCAGGTCCTTCTTTTCGACTAGTCGAATGTCGGCAGTTGCCCATGGAGCCTGCGTACTTGCCACAAAGGATTTAAGCCAGTTTAGTGTGAACTCATTGTCACAACAAAGAAGCTTAAATCCCTTGAAGGTAGTGAGTTGCTCGAAGAAGGGGGAATCTCCCTGGTTGCTGACAATTGTGTCATTAACTCCTTCTAAAATACGCAGCTCCATCAACCTCCATTGGTCTGTGGTCAATCTTTTGTCTGGGTTCGACGATCGCTACCTGCAGGCTAGAAGTGGGGTTGACCGCCAACTTAGCTTTTTTGCTAATCATCCAAACCTGGGGCGATGTCGAGTCTTCGTATCTTCCTCACCAGCAACAAGTTCAGATGAGGTGGATGGCAAATGGCTTTCCATTCTCATCCCGAACATTCTTCTTGCCGTTCCCCTACGTTTCCCTACGTAAGCGTTAGAGCCGTCCTCTGCAACCTCAGAACTACGTACATTTAGCCTGGGTTCGGGCTGTGAACCTTTACCCCGATTAACTCAGCGTATCATGGGTACGTCTGCCATTGAAGTGGACTGCAAATGACATTCCCTCCTCAACACAGTCGAACCCTTGCCAGTTCCTCCAGCAGTCCTAAGTCGTACCCTACTCAAGGCCGTCTTGGAGGAGCAGGCAACCGACTGAGTCGGTTGTTTGCCGAGGTCTGACAGTGGTTGAGGTGGGAGCAAATGGCTTCCCGCCCTCTCCACTGATAGTCCTCTCTCCTTTCGACCAGCGTTCGTTAGCCTATCGTCGACCCTACTTGACCCTAAAGATTTGAGCGTGTTACGGGCTCTATCCAGAACCTCGCGTTCCCTGTCCGTGAAGGATCTTTCATCTTTTGATCAGCCGAATCGCGTTTCTTTTTCGGTTACGAAGGGAGGTTGTTTTCTGATTGTCCTCTACTGTCGTTTGCCTAGTCTCACCTGGCTTAGGCAAAGGTGAAGCTAGTCGGGCACCATCTACCCCAGTGCTAACTACAGCGAAACTCATTGCCGAGGAATTCCCATTATCGACAAGGCTGACGTCACCCGGCGAGGCAGGATCCGCAGTCTCATTCCCCCGCGAGTAGCAGTGGCTCGTCGCGTTGGAATGGTCCTGAAGTCCTGTTTCTGCACTCACAAGTGCCTCCTTCCTCAATGGAGGGTTTAACCCACTCATCGTCGAGGTAGAGGTCGATTCTGATAGTGATGACAGCTCTGTTGAAACAGATGGCCCCTGATTGGCAGATGAGGCAGCCTTTTGTCCTGAGTGGCAAAGGCTTGTCGTGGACTTGTGTGGTCCCATCAACCCCTCCACGCTTAGGTCTACTGCAGTAGCCGACACCTCCAGAGGGTTAGCAATTGGCTTACCTCCCGACTGTGACAACTCCTGCAGATAGGCCCGAGCGTTATGGAGTCTCTTCCTCTATGGCTCAGTGAGTTCGTCCCATTTCTTGGTCCCTAGTCTCTTGATGGTCAACTTGCAGTTTTTAGACCGCTTAGAACTAGTTGACCAGTTAGAGAAAGATGAGCTGGCGACGGAACAGCTGTCACTAGAATCTAGAAAGAGATTTTCTAGATTGACGTCAACTGTACCGACGCTTTCCTCATCCGAAACATGAAGCAAGGCTTCCTCTAACCTAACTTTTGTATCGGTTTTTATAGAGCTAGGAGTGCCCGATCAAGTTGCACTCTTCGCTTCAGAAAAATTGTTTTTAGAATGATTTGACATTAGGGTCCCACGAGTAACGGGGAAGAAGATGTCCGCCTGCACTCACTCCCTGTATGCAGGTAAGGGGAATTAGAATAAGACTGAAGGTCCCCAGGTATTAAGAGTTTGCGCTAGCTACTGAGCTCCCCCCTCAGCCATGCAGGTCTTGGGTGATCACCTTTTGGTTTCTAAAAACCACCGACAGCCGTACCGCTACGTGGGAAAACATCTAGCTGAACGCAAACTGGATGTAGTTTTCTCTCTCGGTAGGACTGTCAGTTAACGGGAAGTAGAGTAAGCCTCTCCACCACGGCAAGGTAGGGATCAGGGAGAGGGTTGTCTGACTTACAATCCTGTGTCCTCGGAAAAGAAGTGCAAGTTCCTGCCTAAAATGGCATCTCGAAAAAAAAGACTCAAGGGCCAATTATTATAGCCCGCTTCAATGCCTACCTGATAGTGGCAACGACAGTGATATGGGCGAAATTGTGTCGCCAAACGAATCAATGTTTGGCCATTGCGTATGAAACTGACACATTAAAACTTACTGTTCCAACTGCGCTGGTTCTCACAAAACAGTTGATTGTAAAAACAAAGACTCTTTCAAATGCGCAAATTGCAGTGGAAATCACAAATCCACCGACAGTGTCTGCGTTAGTCGTAGTAAATATTTAGAACTAAAAGCAAAATTTACAACCAACTCAAATCACACGCAAGGTCGTGCTTTACCTCGCTCTCAGCAGAATATAAATGACAACAACACTTTCAACTACATGTCAATAAACGATTTCCCCAATCTACCACAACGAACTGCTTGGAACCAGAAGGAGATCACAAATGTTTCACGCCCAAATGCATGGGAAGTTCAAACTGAAATGCGTCCCGCAAACAACAACAACAATTCGTCTACGTCGGGCGCTGATCTATTCACAATACTTACTTACTTAACGGGCTCCCGACCCGTGAAGAGTCTCTGCCTGAGACACAGCAGCCTTCCACTCTCTTCGATCCCGGGCACGCTGCTTCCAGTTATCTAGACCAAGCGCTCTGGCATCCGCGATAGCTTGATCCTTAAAACGGAGGTTCGGTCTTCCTTGTCTTCTCGAACCTGGGGGCTGTGATTCGAAGATCCTCTTTGCTGGAGCATTATTGTCCATTCGCTCGATGTGGCCGAGCCAGTGTAGTCGACGTGTTTTGGCTTTTTGGACTACATCCACATCCTGGTACAGCTCATAGAGTTCGCGGTTATATCTTCTCCTCCATTCGCCCTCCTCGCATACGGGACCGAATATCCGACGAAGAATTTTTCTTTCGAAAGTGTTCAGTATTTGCTCTGCTTTCCTGCTTATCGTCCAGCACTCGGCTCCATACAGCAGAACTGGCAGGATCAAAGTTTTGTAGAGCATACATTTCGTCTTTCGAGTTAGGAGTTTTGACCCCATTTGTTTCGCCAAACCGAAGTAGCAGCGGTTTCCTAGGGTAAGTCTTCGTCGAATCTCCACTAAGTTGTCATTCGTGGAGTTGATATTTACTCCGAGGTAGGTAAACTCCTTAACCACTTCGAAGTTACTGTTGCCAACAGTGACGTTTTGTCCTAGGCGGTGGACAGATGCTTCTTTGTTTGTTGACAACATGTATTTGGTTTTGTCCTCATTCACTTCAAGGCCAACACGTTTCGCCTCTTCTTCAATTGCCGTAAAAGCCTCTAACACGGCGCGCTGGGAGCGACCGATGATGTCGATGTCGTCTGCGTATCCCAGCAACTGGACAGATTTGTTGAAGATAGTGCCTTCCGTGTTTACACCTGCCCTGCGCACTATCTGTTCCAGCACAAGATTGAAGAAGTCACATGATAGCGCATCCCCTTGCCGAAATCCGGTGCATGTTTGGAATAGTTCAGAGGAACTATTGCCGAATTGCACGTTGCACCGCGTGTTATCCAGCGTCACGCGGCACAGCTGGATCAGTTTAGCCGGGATCCCGAATTCGGCCATCGCCTTGTAGAGCTCAAGACGATGAATGCTTTCATATGCGGCTTTAAAGTCGATGAAGAGATGGTGAGTCTCGACTTGAAATTCGTTGGTCTTTTCCAGGATTTGCCTTAGTGTGAAAATTTGGTCGATCGTCGATCTGCCGGGCCGGAAGCCACACTGGTACGTGCCGATTAGTGTGCTGCAGAAAGGCTTCAGACGTTCACACAGTACGTTGGATAGGATCTTATATGCGACATTAAGCAGGGATATGCCTCGGTAGTTCTTACAAGACATAGGATCGCCTTTCTTGAAGATGGGGCATATAGAGCTGATAGTCCAGTCATCGGGCATGACTTCATCCACCCACACTTGGTTGATGACTTGGTGCATGCACCCCACCAAAGCATCACCACCATGTTTGAAAAGCTCTGCTGGTAGACCATCAGAGCCGGCGGCCTTGTTGTTCTTCAGCTTTTTGATAGCTGAGCCGACCTCTTCAAAACTAGGAGGGGGAATGGATTCTTCATTGACTGGATGCGGGTTCTCTTCTTGCCCTATCACTCTCTCTACCTGCCCATTAAGTAGCTGCTGGAAATGCTGCTTAAATACATCTACTATTCCCTGTGCTTCGGTGACTAGGTTTCCTTCACTGTTTCGAAGAGCCTGCGTTCCGGGCTTGAAGCCAGCTGCCAGTTGCTTGGCTTTCCTGAAAAACATCCGGATGTTGTTCCTATCGCGGGACTCTTCGATATCCTTGAGCTGGGAGGCTGCGTGGGCCCTTTTCTTCTTACGCAGTATCTTCTTCTCCTCCCTTCTTCTGGTTCGATACTCTTCTCTCGCTGCCCTTGTTTTGCGTTGCAGCGCTTGCAAGTGTGCATTTTCTGTCACCTTTTTCCGGCGTACGCATTCATCATCATACCAAGGGCTCTTTTTGGGTGGTGGCTGGTAGCCTATGGTGGTCTCTGCTACCCCTTTGATGATGTCGCGATACTGGTTCCACAGATTGTTGGCGTTTGTGGATGGTGAATGCACAGCGGAGAGTCTCTCACTCAGGCGCTCCCTGTAGGCTCTGGCTACTCCAGACGTGCTAAGGCTTCCAACGTTGAATTTCTTTTTCTGGGCGGTCTGCAGCTTCTTCTCATTGGATAGTCGAGCTCTGAACTTAGCTGCAACAAGAAAATGGTCAGAGTCGACGTTTGCCCCTCTGAACGTTTGCACATTCAGAATGTTGGATGCGTGCCTCGCATCTATTAGCACGTGGTCGATTTGGTTGGCGGTTCGACCATCTGGAGAGCGCCAGGTTGCTGTGTGGATTCGTAGTCTTGGAAACCTAGTGCTACTTATCACCGTATTACGAGCTGCTGCAAAATCGATTAGCCGGAAGCCGTTGTCTGTTGTCGTGTCGTGGAGGCTGTGCTTTCCAACTAATCCGCCGAAGATGTTTTCCTTACCGATTTTGGCATTGAAGTCCCCGAGTATGATTTTGACATCATACTCCGGACAGGCTCCGTAGGCTCCGTCCAGGAGGTCATAAAACTCCTCCTTGATAGAGTCTTCAGCTTCGTCGGTAGGGGCGTGTGCACATATTATGCTGATGTTTTGAAATGTAGCCTTGATGCGGATCACAGCCAGGCGATCGCTGATCGGCTTAAAGTCAATTATCATTGAGCGTAGCCGATTTCCCACGACGAATCCGCATCCTAACATGTGCAGTCTTTTGTGGCAGCTGTAATAAATGTCGCAATTTTTCCGTTTTTGCATACCTGATCCTATCCATCGTATCTCCTGGATCGCGGTAATATCTGCCTTGTACCGCGTGAGGACAGATTCAAGTTTTTGAATAGCACCAGGAGTGTACAGTGTACGTACATTCCAGGTGCATACTCTTATATCATAGTCCGTGTACGTTCCGGGTCGTGGTATTAAATGAGGGGGTCCATTATCCGAGGCTTGTGTCTCTCTCATAACTAAATTTTTTTTACGTGGTAAGGAAGTTACCCCGACGGCACAACCCCCAACCTGGAGGGCCAGTTCCATTTTTTGAAACCCCTAGGACGAGGGGCCGGTTTTAAACCGAAGTCAGTATCCCGCTTCGGGGATATGAGCGCTGCCGTTGGCCCAATAAGGGCTCATCCGCCACCATCTCTTTTCCAAAAACCTGACTTATTCTTGGAAATCTTTATCGGCCTGAGCTCCGAATATGTCGAAGTAGCCCAGATAAAGTGTTGTGCTTCCGTTTGAAGCTTTAACGCCACCGTTGACTCCATCGAGAGAGTTCGTCCGCTGTCGTATTTATAGTGCTGCAATTTTCTCTTGGTCAACACTCGCGCTTATAAGTTTAGCAAGTCGTGTCCGGATGGACACCAACCAGTACCCGATGGCTACCACTAGGAGGTAAAATAAGCACAATTGATGCGCAGTAACAGTTACAACACTGGACGTCGCCAGGTTGACGCCAGTCAGTGCCTACCCTATTTCTACAGCATCCAGCCATCGATCTATTCACAATGGATGAACTTAATTCTCTCGTAATGGAGATGATCAAAAAAGCTAGGTTCTTGTAAATCTAAATTAGAACAATTTAACGTTTTCGCACAATTAGCAACTAAGTTTTTATATTCTAATGTCAAGTAATATGTCAATTGATCATTTAAATATTATTACATGGAATGCCAGGGGTATTAAAAAAAACAAACACATTGAATTTATCAACTTTTTGATTGACAAAAACATTGATGCTTTCCACCGCGGATCATTCGGAGGTCAATTCATCATTCTCTTCTACCAATTGTGCACACTCGCTATCTGAGCATAGAGATAGGATTAAGTAACGATAGGACTATTAAAGTTTTTTGTGTTTATTTTCCCGGTAGAAATTCATCCCTTGAAAAAAGACAACATTTAAATAATGACTTCAGGAAATTGTTAGTTCGGAATGAAGACTATATTGCTGGTGGAGATTTAAATTGTAGACATAGAGATTGGGAGTGCAATAGAGCAAACGCATTCGAAAATGTACTTTCAAGTTTGTCAAATGTGTCTCCGTTTTCTGTATTGTTTCCATGTAGTCCTACGTATATACCAGCTGGGTCGAAGAGCCTTCCATCTGTTCTCGATATATATATAACCAATGCTTCTGGCTTAATCTCACAGCCAATCTCATTAAATGAACTAAGTTCTAATCATAATCCAGTTTTTTGCCGAATTCTAAAATCAGGTAAAATAAGAGAGCAATATTACCTCGATTTTAAAAATGGCAATTGGGAAATTTTCAGATCAGAAATAAGAGCAAAGCTAAGGAATGCTTCAACTGAATTAGAAAATGTTTCTAGTGTTGAAAATATTGACAGTCTGGTTCAAACTTTTACCGAACACCGTCTCACTTCCGTAGACTCAAGTGTTCCAAAAAAAGTAAAAAAGAGTTTTTATGTTCACATTCCACATTATATTCTAGAATATATATACATCAGAAACTCATTAAAAAGGCAATGGCAGAGATATCGGCTTGTATTTCTTCGCCACCGGATGCAATACATTAATAAAGTTATTTCTACTGAAATCCAAAAACATAGACACATAGAGTGGAATAAAAAACTGAACAGTTTAGATAAAAATGCCCGACCCTTTTAAAATGTTATAAAAATAGTTAAAAACAACAATAGGCAAATTCCGGGTCTGCAAAGTGCGGGCAACATCATTCACACGGATGTTGACAAAGCCAACATTTTTGGTTCCTCCTTTACAAAGAACCACATAGTTCCTCACCTCGGTGAGCCACAAATGCATTAGTAAATAACACTGCTAATAGCATTTCTTTACAAAGTTTCGAACCATCCAGTGAGGCCTATGCATCTCTAACTGATATTGTGGATGTAATAAGAAGTGTCAAGGTAAGGAAGTCAGATGGCCTTGATGGTACTAAAAATTTGTACCTTAAGCAGTTGTCTAAAGGTGGTGTACGTTTTCTTACATTCTTAATAATTGCATGCTTGAAACTGCAGTATTTCCCGAATGATTGGAAAATCGCGAAAATAGTTCCGATTTTAAAGGCAGGGCAGCCTATTGAAAACCCTAATAGTTATCGACCCATAAGTTTACTTAGTTGTCTGAGTAAAATCTACGAAAAAGTCATAAAAAAGAAACTTAAGAGATTTGTTGATGACGCACATGTATTTCCTGACGAACAATTTGGGTTTAGAAGCCATCACAGTGCACCTCATCAAGTACTCAGAATTTGTAATTTTGTACAAAGAAACCGCTCGTTAGGCAAATCTACCGGATATCGACTATTGGACATCGAGAAAACCTTTGATTCTGTGTGGCATAGTGGTATTGTGTATAAAATGAGTAGTCTTGGTTTTCCTCCGTACTTAGTAAAAATTGTTCAAAGTTTTCTGTCTAATCGTTTAAAGTATGTTAGTGCATCCGTCCTACAACAAGTCAATGCAGGTGTTCCACAGGGTTCAGTCCTTGGTCCAATACTATACAATATTTATACGTCTGATTTTCCAAAGCTCACAGCATGTGAAACCGTTATCTATGCTGATGACAAGGCTATATTTTCATCGCATGAGCTCGGTCTCAATATTGAGATTAACCTACAAAATGCTATTAAAGTAGTAACCGAATAATACAATAAATGGAAAATCAAACTTAATGCTGAAAAGGTACAATCAATCTTTTTTAGCCGAAAAAGAAAAAATTGTTTCCTTCCAGCAATCAACTTGACGTCTGTGGTGCAAGAGTCAACTGGGAACAAATCGTTAAATACCTAGGTATCCATCTTGATCAAAAATTAACTTTTAAAGTGCACATCTCTAAAACAGTTTAAAAGATTAAACCTGCTATTAAGATGCTTTACGCATTCATAAACAGAAAATCCAAACTAAGCAATGAAAATAAAATATAATCCGAAAGTAGTATTCCAATCTATACTTCTTTATGGGTGTCAAGTATGGTCAAGCTGTGCAATATGCCACTTAAAAAACTACAAGTGCCACAAAATAAACTGCTAAAAATGATG